>CM046344.1:17681698-17933672 GCA_025403435.1 Artocarpus heterophyllus | reverse complement strand
GCATTAATTGTTTTGAATGAGAAGTTGTAAGTTGATGCTTCCCTTTGTTTTCTATCAGCATTATCAGTTGTGGTTTTTTCATGACCTCATTGCACATGATAGATTGCACGCCGCACAATGTCTGGCATATAAATATGCGTAAAGGGCTTCAACTAAATAATATGTATTTTCTTTTTTACTTTTAATGAGAGGCTCTAACGGAAACGATTTCAATAGATATTTGTACAACATGATGAAGAGTTTGCAGACATGCTTGTGGAGCCTCCTTATGCTTCTACCTAGTGCTTAAATAACTTCCAAATATAGTAGCAGATTTTTTAGTCTCTCGTTATATCTTATAATGCATAGTTAGTTTGAACTGATCTAGCCATGATTTGACTCCTTTTTTTTTTTTTTTGCTGTTGCTTACATTAAGAATGGTAATAAAAAGTATGTGATGTTGGGGACGTTTCATTTCTCATGACAGAGTTCCGAAGTTTGCCTGATAGGTGCATGACTCTAACGGACTATCAACTCCTGGCAGGTATGCTCTGGGTGGTTTTGATGGAAACGCAATGGTTCCAAGTGTAGAAATTTTTGATCCACGGCTTGGATCATGGATGCCTGGGGAATCAATGAACTACTCTAGAGGATATTCAGCTGCTGCTGCTGTCAATGATACTATCTATGTGATTGGAGGATTTAAAGATGGTTATAACATAGTTGACGTGGTAAGTAAACATTTTGAACTCTTTTCCTTTGTATAATACCGGTTTTGTATGTTTTAATCTCCTGGAATGTGACAGGTTGAAAGCTACAAAGAAGGAAAGGGTTGGCGAGAAACCGAGGGAAACGCGATTGGGAAAAGGTCCTTCCTCTCGGCCGTTACTTTATCTCCACATAGTGTTTAATAATCTTCTAGTGTACAGAAGCAGCTAATATTTCTTGACCTATTGAAAGAAACTTTTGTCCCGGGCATTGTAATGGGGGTAAAAACGAAAAAAAAGTAAAAAAGAAGGAAAAGTTTTTTGTAATGACAGGGGGTGTTGAGGGCCATAGTAAATCTTGATTACAAATCATTAGTGATAATCGGTTAGTTTTGATAGATTTTGTTTTTCTTCGAGTAGGTTGGTCGGTCTTACACCTAGATTCAAATAGATTTCCCGTTTAGGGGTCTTACTCCTAGATTCAAATAGATTTCCCGTTTAGGGGCTATGCCGTTCCACAATTCAATAAGGTGTTTGGTAGTTTTGGTTAGAACCATAGCTGTAGTTATTAAATAATGTTAAGTTTTATATGTTACAGTAAAAGCTAAAAAATTAGTGTAAAGCTTTCACATGTTATAATATTTTGAAAGCCGTTCTACAATTCAATAAGGTGTTTGGTAGTTTCGGTTAAAACTATAGTTGTGGTTATTAAATAATGTTAAGCTTTATATGTTACAGTAAAAGCTAAAAAGTTAGTGTAAAATTTTCACATGCTACAATATTTTGAAATACAACCATGATTTTAACCACACTTGTCAAACATCTTATAAATCTTTTTGCTATTGTGCATTTTTTTATCACAATATTTTAACTTTGCTCAAACATTCTGTTCACAACTATTTGGTACTATAAACCAAATGAGAATAATATTGGCCATTAAGTGACAATTAAAATTGGTCTTTTAATTGTCTATATCAAAATTGTATTCCAAATTTCATGTCAAACTCATCCATGCATCCTCAAACTTTTTTAACTTAATCTTTCAATCTTTCAATATGATAAGACTGCGATTTACCTGCTGACACCAAATTCACTATAAAATAGCATTTTATATATATATATATATATATATTTAGAGGTGTGTTTTAAAATATTTAAAGTAAATAACATAAATTTATGTTGTAACTATGGATTTACAGCAAAAATACCTCGAATATTTTAGCAAAAAATGTTATTTACTGTAATTTTCTCCCTTACGCTATCTTTTTGAGGCTTGCTTTTATGTTTTGATTTGTTATTTTAAAAAAAAAAGTCTCCCAACTTAGTGTTAACCTCGTTTTTAAATGGTTTGAACTAATAGTTCAACCATATTTTTCTAGCTTTCTATTTTAAACGAAAGAGTTCAAACCGATTGAACAAATGAGTCACACGAAACCCTTTCTTTTGAAAATGCCACGAACTTGTGTATATGTAGCTTGGTCCTCAGACCAACCCGGCATATAGGCTTGGGCCTAGATATTCAAGTCTGGTCGACTCGTATAGGGATTTTGGAGCTATTGGGCTGAGCGTGGCCCTATTTACTCTGTGTTGAGTCAGGCCTGCTCCTGTATGTGGCTCGATCCGACTCACTTTTCTTTTCCATAAGCCTCAGAGTTGTCAGGCCGGGCTAGACAACCCATTTATACAGCAGTATCATATTTTCCTCTTTTAAAGCATTTTTAAGTGCAGGCTTCGAAATATTTCAAGTAAATAACACACTTACTAATAAATCATCCACGCGGTAAAATATATTATTTACTTTAAATCTTATCTCAACATATATAAAGTTTCAATGTGCAAATCAATGTGTTGTTGAAACGTTCTGTGAGGGAGCTGGGAAGAAATGTTTCATTTCCTATTTTTTTTTTTTTTGAAATGTTTCGTCCCTTTCTCCCCCTGTTGTTGTTATCGTTGTGTGGTGGCTTCACCCCCTTTACGGCTTTTCATTTTTTTTAACATTTTATTTTTTGTTTTTATTTTTTGTTTCTTTTTTTACATTCTTACAGTTTTCGCTTTTGCAATTTCATTTGTTTTGTTTTGAAATACGACATTTCTTTTTCTATTTTTCTTTTTTTTCCCCTCTCTTTCACAGTCTCATTTATACACCATCAAAATACTTCCTTCTAATTGATCCCTACTATGTAATAATTTCTTTTAAAGATGTATTTACTTAAATATTTTATCCAATGTGATCTTCACAACTGTTGTTGATCTCATAATTACCTTGTTAGAATATAATTTTTCTTAAAATTTGTCCTATTGAAATATCATTTTTCCTTCTCATATATTTCCCCATCAATCATAATCTTTGTTTCAGAAACATGTTATATGGATTCATTCATGTTTTTAAATTCCCGTATCAAAAAATGTATACACTAGATAAACATGTTTATAGTACGTGCCATCAACTACTATTTTTAATCATATTATTTAGTTTTTATTTATAAAAAATCTTACTTAATGTAAAATATATTTTTTGTAAAGCGTTCAAAATACTCCCAACTTCAATTCCTTCTAAACTCTGAAAAAAAATTTGCCACGGCATTTGATTTTTTTTTTTACCCCAAACACAAGTAATTTGCCCGGGGAGTGCCTCTTGCAACATGCCTATACTTTTGAAAACATCATAATGTTTCTTTTTGTTAATAAAAAAAAAGAAAAAGAGAATCAATAGTGTTTTCACGTTCATGCTCAACGCTTCCAAAGTATTCTACTTAGACCACAGATGGGAAGGTAAAGAACCTGACTCATGCTTTGGCCAACTAGCATTTAAGGAGCTCAAGTCATAGCAACCCAAGCTATATTTAGAAGTTTTATTGAGCAAATAGAACGGTAAGAGAATCTGACCCTTGCTTTCTCCTATTAGCATCTGAAAGTTCAAATTTAATAGGCCTCTTAAGAGGCATTATTGTGGCCTCATTGCCAATGGGAGAATCATTCCTTAAATAATGAGTTTTGATAGGCCACCATCTTACCGTAACGCTACCGCCATAGTCATGCTACCGCCATAGGTGGTGAGAAATCTATCCTTAAAAAATGTCATAGTTTATCCTAAAAAAATGAAAGCTAATGATTTGAAATGAGGCTTATGAAAGCTAATTGTTTGAAATACAAGCCTCATTGCCTAACACAAAATTAATAAAACCCTTGTATTGAACGTTGTCAATGCAAAATAAATAATAATAAATAAATAAATAAAAATAAAAAAATTAACTAAACGTACAGGCTAATGTATGATCCTAGGTTATCGTGTGCAAAACATTCAAGTCATCAAATTTCCTTTGTTCAGAACCAAAAAATTGGACAGAAAACATAAAAAAAAATTTTCAATTTTAATAAAAAGTAGGAGGTCCATATCGTTATGAGAAGAAAAATCCACAAAAATCTCACCAGTATTATATTTTGAACGCTGTCGACAAAAGCAAAAGAACTTTTTAGAAATTCCAACCATTGTCACTCTCATGCCGCGCCTAACTCTATAAAAACTCTACAACGCACCACTCATTATTTATTTGTCTTTGGGCTATTTACACTTTTATACCTACGTTTTAAGTTTATTCAAAAATCATACATTTAGTTATTAATCTGATAAAAAATATATCTTTAAATGACATTTAATATATAAATCAATACCTTTTTTTTGTCCACACATTATTTTGATATAAAATGCTCAAATACCCTCAATCCCACAAAAAAAAAAAATTAAATAAAAAATAACAAAACAAAACTCTGAGAACCCAAACTAGTTTTTCTTTAAGAGAAAAAAAAAAAAACATCCTCGTAACTGCACCAAATCAATCACCGCCCCACCTCTCTCTCTGGTTTTTTTTTTTTTTTTCCTCTTTTTTTTAAGACTTGAAGCATTGAATTCCTATCAACGCCAGTCAAGATTAAGTGAGCATGAGCCTATTAGGGTAAGTCGTTCTTGTTGTAGATATACAGATATAGAAAATTCAAATTGAAAAGAAAGGAGATTACGAACAAATCCCCTTAAAAAGCTTCACACTAATAGTTTCATCATCCAAAATCCCTGCTCCTATGCTGCCGTGCCTGTGCTTTACCCCCTTCCTACTGTAGCCCATCCCCACCCCCATCCCCATCCCCAACCAACCCAGAAAACAAAAACCAAAAAACAAAACGAAAGGACCAAACATTATTTTGTTGCCATCAAAATCTGGACAGGTGTTTCAAATCTCAGCGGTGAGGCAAGTGGATCTAGGCAGGAACAAGACGGTGATATAAGCAAGACGGTGATATAGCATAGCACTCCTTACTTGCACCTTTTTTTTTTTTTTGGATACAATGCTAGTTATTCCCAGATTTTAAACTGAGATCTTCACTTGAACTAACCCCTCCATAATCTACTGGGCTCAATTGCACTTAACACTACTCTTTGGAGTTCAGGTGCTGCGTTAGATCCTTGCAATGTTTTACTTGATATCCTGATGATGGAAGAGTGATTGTCTCTTACAGTTCACAGCCCTCTTCGATCTCACAAGGTGTTCGAAAGTACTGTGGTCACTTGCAGCTTTTCCGCCATTTATCTGCTCTGCAAGTGGACTTTGAGAAACAGGCATCAGAGCATAAAAACTTCAAATATACATGAAAATATCATTATTTTATGTAGAATCATAACACCATGATTGAGAAATTTAAGACTTCATATGGGAGGGTGAAAATCTAGCACAGGTGATTGTAGATGAAGATTTTCATTAACATTCAATACCCAAATTGAGAAAGAGAAAGACTGCTACTCAGATTGCACCCAAGAGTTGCATCCTTGGACTTGAAAATAGATGAAATAGGTGCAAAAATTTGATCCAGCACCATCCAGGACCCTTAATCTTAATAAACATTCGGCATTTGCAGGATGCATAGGAGAAGATTCTAAGAACTAAAAAAATGGTAGTTCCTCCATTTCCATCCTATAGAAAATTCCCATTTGTAATTTCCTAATAGGCAGCAAAGGTGCAAAATATTTATTAGAAGAAAACAAGAGAATCTTGACGGCCGAAAATACATAATTTGCTTCATGTTCCACTCCCTGAAAAATCAACACCTACAGATATAAAGATAAAGAAACAAAATTTAAAATGGTCATTGTACTGGAAAGTAAAGCTGGGGGATACCTTCAGAGAAGATATAGACCAACACCAGAGTCATTTGCCCGAAGCTTCCCAAAGATTAAACTTAGATGAAGGCTTGCCGAAAGGCCAAACCATGTATTGGAGGATTCTTCGAAAAATTTTGCAGGAAGAGAATGATTGGTTCCTCTTCTCGAACATGCTTATGACCATCATCACATGAGCATCCCCTTTGCTTAGCTCAAATAAATTAGAATGACTTAAACCCGGAACAGGGGCATCTCATAGTTAATTTAGCCCAAACATGCCTCAACAGCAATGACCCAGGTGTTTTGTCCAATTTATGTAGAAAATGTAAAACAAAGCAGTCAGGCTTTACAGAGCAAAGACAGAAAAACTTCCCTCTCTTCACAAAGGTATGCTAGTTCACGTTTAGGACCCCAACCACCTTTGACAATTTGCACGTCCTCAAATGGGCATTCCATACCAATACATAACCTAACAGCAAAAGACACTGCCTTTGGAGTTCTATAAAAGGGTGCAAGAAATGAAAACCTTCTATAGCCATCAAGATCCTCAGAGAGACTCAAATCTATAAAGACAAACTGAGTTGAGCCATCGTCCAATGTCATTCTCAGCCACAACCTACTCTCAACCGAAATGTTATGAAGCGTAATCTGGCACGATATGCCAACAGGTAATCCTGGAACAAAGCAAAGCGGAGTTTCAGGGTCATTATGAGGAACATCTAGTTCTGCCTTTACATGCTTGAGTCTTCCACAAAACGCAAACTGTTTAAGGTAGAAGACTTCTGACAACCCTTTAAACAGATAAGGACCACATGTACCTCCACTGACAGATGTGTGGATTTTGGATGACAATTTTCCAACTTCAATTTCAAACTCAGAAGGTTCCCCTGATTCCTTTTTAAGGAGAATCTCTACCTGTGACATTGTGCCGGACAGCTTTTTAAGAGTAGAATGTTTGCAGCAAATTTCATTTTTAGACAGCCTTAGTGCACAAGTCACAAGTACCAGCTCCAAGACATGCAACTCCTCCTCCTTAGCCAATCCTATAAACCTAGTCCTCAATTCTCTAAGCCTCCTATCTAGCTTTCCGAGTAAAAGATCTAATGTTCCAATCCTACAGGCAAGAAATTTTGAAGGCTGAAAGTGCTGCCACACCTTGGAGAGCAGTTTTATTACTCGGAGATATTGCAATGTAAAGGCCAAAACCCCAGCAGAACTGGAGTTTGCCTTAAATGTTGCCAACTCTTCCTTGCAACTCCTGCATGAACTTAAATATTAAAAGAAAAAAACACGCTAGAAACTAGGGAAAAATACTTGCACTGACAAGATTCAAACACATATGCAGTCAAACAACATAGAGATGCGAAGGTGCAACAAGTGATCAGGCAATAAAATCTATCTTAGACTCTTAGTTTCGGGTTCTCTGCAAGGGCATACATGAATACAGATGCAGACACTGATTAAGAGTAAAGCACAAGCTTAGGCCATGCAAGTCTTGGGATGGCGGAAGAAACTAAATCCCCATGAAAGCCTGCATCTATGCACTCTATAACAATAACCATTAAACGTAAAAAGTATCAACATACGGCAAACCCACTCTATAACTATTAGCATTAAACATCAAAAGCATCGACACAGAACCACAACAATATTTCACTTTAATGACTAATAAGCTCCCTTCACTTTTTCCCCCTTTTTAATTTACCATGCAATAAGGAAAAAGAAAAAGAGAAGTGGATTATAACCTTGACCATACACAGCCACAAAAATGTAATTTAAAAAAATAAAAAGAACAGTACAACCTCAAAGTCCTCAGCACCTCATACAAGTTTCCAATTAATCCTAAAGGCCAGATATCTTTGACCCTTGCAAGGATAGCATTCACAGACTTGATAACTTCATCATGTGCTTCCAACTTGTAGCCTAAATGCGAAGTGGCCCATTGCCTTGGATGCCTGATTCCAGCAAATTGAATTTCAGAGGCCCCATCTATCTTTTGTGGCAAAGACATTGCAACAAAACCGGGTATATTGTTGTTAGAGAAGTCTCGGACATTATTAACTTTGGCTAGAGGAAAGGGATGCTCGCTCTTTGTGAAATCTATAGCAGAGAGTCTTGCGGATTTACTACACTTAGAGAAGAAAGCCAAAAGAGCACTTTGATTCATAACATCACTCAGGGCATCAGCAATCCTCCCTAGTATTGTAACCGCATACGAAAATATCGTAGGTGATATGTCGCAAAAATGCTCACCAAAGAACTGCGTAGAGATTGCCAAGACAATTAATGCACTCACTCTCACATTATCAAAGTCCAACTTGCCTTCACATGTAGGCTCTATCTAGCAAAGGCAAATGAAGAGGAAAGTAGCATTATCTATCAATTTAACCAGGAACAGCAAGATAAATACGGAGGAAATCAGAGAGAACTTCAAAAAATTCATCAATATCCAGTAAATAAATAAATAAAATATCACAACGTGCAATAAAAACTCATTAAGAAAAATAAGGCTAGATAAAATATCACAACATGCAATAAAACTCGTTACGAAAGCAAAAAAATGACTCAATGTTTAGGTACCAGACTAACAGTCCAGAACACATTTATATACGCATGCTAATATACTAGCAGATAAAGTCTGTTAATTTCCTTTTTGATAACAAACAGAACATTTCAGTAAAGCACAAAAAGTCATTCAACTGAAACTTCACGGATAAGGAATTCTCAGAAATACATTGTTATTACCATAAAGGCTTTGCTAACAATAATCTCCCACTTTTCATTCCTCTTGCAGAGTTTATAAAACATGGTAAATCTAGTTTAACACATTCGGCCATTCTTTTCAACAATTAGTCAATCATGCTAACCTGTTGAGAAATTTCCTCAATAATGCAGGATACAAACTTTCCATGATTTCGACCGATGTGAAAAAAAACTGATAATACATCAACTTCATCCTGGAAGAAGCAGCTCATAAAATAAATACTAACAGAAGAAATTGGAAAGTACAAGTTCGCAGGTGGACCAAGCCAATCTTAGTAAATTGTCAGAATGGTTACAAGCTTATAATGGAAATGCTTATAAAAAAGAATTATATGAAATGAGTGAACAGCTCAAGTCATCAACTTTTAAACCCCCTTATTTTTTAAGGAGCAAATGAATTCTATGACTTTGCAACAAAAGTATGTAACACGAAGAACAAAAAGCAGACCTCTGGATATCTCGCCAAGTTTTCTAGAAGAGCATCAACTGTTAATATAAACAACTCCAAAACTGACAGCTTCACTAACTTGAGTATTTTCCGAGCAGCATATCTGATGGAATTATTCTTGTCCACCAGAGGGCCAAGAAACTGAAAAATCAAATGATTATACATTAATTGAGCATGTAGAATGCAAGTTTTGGATAATAACAGGGTGAAAAATAGGATAAATATATCATAATAATTTACACACGCCCAAAAAACAAGGTAACAGAAACAGAGGATTATGAGGAAGATTACATCACGAGAGCAATTGGATAAAACACTGGGGATTAATAAATTCAAGAGTGAAAGAAAAATAGTGGTGGGCTAAAAGGTCATAGAAAGAGCAAATTATCTCATCCCCACAAAAAGTACAGCTGAAATTATGAGTAAAAACTTTTTATTGGTTTAACAAACACAACTAAATTCCATCAATTGAAAGAGTTTAATGGCTAGTGCCACCTCTTTCTGCAAGAGGGCGATTCAGTTTACAAACATTAAGTAATCCTACTAATAACATAAGTGGTGAAATAGGAAACAAATTGTATTACTGGAAAATCAGTCAGAAATTCTATGATAATGTCATACCATGTGCATGTGCTTCTCTTGCAATTCCAGATGATCATAGACTGCCATATGATGCAAAGTTTCCAAAGCTTGTAATCGCACAGCCAATGAATCGTCATTCAACATAGCCATAAGTAAGTCTAAGGCTTCGACGGCAAAATGAACTGAGAGGACAGTGAGTGGAGACAACGAGTGACAGGCAGACTTTCGCACCTTCAGATTCATTCTTAAGTGTCAAAATAGAAAGCATACATAGGGTACATTTCCTCTAATTGTAATGATTATATAAAATCAAAGGCTTAAACGAGAATGCCATTCATGCGCCACAATATAGATAGGGCAAACAATTCAAAAATTATATAACGTTTTTCTACAGACCAAGTACACAACTAAGGCAGTAAAGACTAGTATGTGGACCACAAATTCAAGTCTTCCCAACCTGATCACTGTTTGAAAGTGCATTGAGGAGAAAATTGTCAACTTTACCACCATTGCAGGAAGATATTAGCAAGGGTGTAGAAGGTTGGATATGAGGCCTCGCTAACACGAATGAGATAGATGCCACCATCTCATATTCATATGTACATAATCCAGAAAATCATAAAATTCACATGAAAAAAGACTCAAGAAAACGTTACCTCAAAGAATTCATCCTCAAGTCCATGGACTAAAGCTCCAGCAGCGCTTGAAATTAATATTTCAAAATGTTCCCCACAGCACTGACCGAGCGATGTCTTTTCTTTATTAATCCCAAGAACTTTCTTTGACAGAGTTTGCAAAAGAATATCCTCAGATACCATTCCTACTTTCCCAAGGCCAATAAAAGCTTCAACCCTGACATCCATACTCATGTCTCTTGCCATCGAACAGAGCTACAAGCATAACAAATAACAAGCATCAGGTTACAAATCCTACAAAGAGCGTAAGATTTCCAGCTCACATTCAAAGAGACCAATGGGAAGAAAATGTCCAAACATATAACTCGTGCATGTAAAAAAGAAAAAATAATGCAGCTCCCTAGTTATATGCAAAAAATAATACAATTATTTTATGCCTATAGGATTAATATGACTACCTGGACTGTTAATACCCTGTGTCTCCACCCATTGTTATGGGCAATGGAGCTAATTTCATAATAAAACCTTATAATCAAAAGAAATATTTTTTGTTCTTCAACATAAATAGGAAAAAAAATTGAAACATGTATTTCAATTACACAATAACATTGGAAAGTGCATCAGTCGATAAGAAAACTACAAACAGAAAGTTTGAAGATATTAGCAGGAAAGCCCTTCCAAAAAATGCTTGGTTTTCTTATTCTTGTTATTTATTTTTTTTTTTTTCAAACACGGAAAATTATAAAAGACCAGTAGATCAAAATCTAAAATGCATGATCTCACTACCACACAGCAACCCTCTCAATCAAGCATCATTTAGGGGGCTCTCCAAAAATCATGTAGGTGAACACTACTATCACAATTGACCTAATAATACAAGCATTTGAATGCCAGAAGCATATAAATAAAAATTGATACGTTCTTTAGAAAATACCATGACAAATACTTCGTCAGAACATTGAGATTTCGCCTCTGGGTTGAATGCTGCAAGCAGTAGACCCCACGCACAGACCTTGATACAAAAGGTGCAAAAACATAATTAGGAGAAAACAAAGTTGGAACTGGGAAACAACCATCCTATATTACATAGTTACAATTAGCCTCACAAGGACGAAAGGGAAACCGTACAAGTCAAGAGTTACAAGCGTTAGGAATTCCTATTAGTCATGCAGGGACATGCAAATAAGCAAATATGCAACGATAAAATGATAAATAATTTAATAGAAACAAAGATAAAAACGTATAAACGTCCATGTTCAAAAAATTGGAAGCAATTACAAAAAATTGTCAAAACAAAAAAGTTCTTGCATGTGGACATGTCATGGACAAAGTTGTGAACAATTTTCCAACTATCCGTGAAATATCCCACTATCCTAATAAAAAAAGAAAAGAACTGTGTGTTACCAACATTCATCAATGAGGAAAATAACAACATTTCCCGACAATATTCCCAAATATAATGTCTGTTTTCTCCCTATATGCACATCGAATATCAATAACCTTTGATACTCCATAACATTGATTGAAAGTACCAGGCATTATCAATATTTCACATCTTTAGCAGTAAGAAAATGCACATTAAAAAAAATATAGCAACGGAAACAAACGGAGAATGACAAAAATCAGCGCTTACCGCCCGAACTGCAGCCGATCTTACACTATCTTCCGTGTCTCGAAGAAGCGCAACGGCACGGCAATAGCACCCGCGGATCATTTCCTCGTCGTCGATCACGCCAGTGTTGCTCAGACGAACGAGTCCGTCCAAAGCAACTCTCCTCACGCAAGGATAAGGATCCTTCGTAAACCCTAGAAAAACAGTGAATTCCAGATACGGACTCAGGCGACACCTCTCGGCGTTCCTGAGAAGCCATAGCCGTGCGGACACGGGGGAGCGGAAGCACAGCGAGGCGAAAACGCCGCCTCCAAGCTCGTCCGCCGACGGAGGCAATGCAGGGTCGCGCTCGGCGATCGAAACGACGACGTCTAGAGACTCGGCGGCCAGTCGAGGCGACGCAGGGGAGAGGAGCTGGTGACGGCGCAGCGAGTCGAGAACGAGGCGGGAGAAGGCGTTACGATGAGAGGAGAGGTCGGAGAGGAGTTTGAGCGTGTGGTGAAGTAGGACTGGGCCGCGATTGGGTTCGAGAGAGCGAGTTAGGGTTTCGAAGAGAGTAGAGATTGTGGAGTCCGGGGTTGAGGGGTTGACGATCAGGGCTCTAATTCGAATTAGGGATTGGATAGAGAGACGTTCTTCACTGAAATTCAATGGGAAGTTTTCTGTCCGCTCCTCCTCCATTGACGAGTTCAGAAAGCTTGCGTGACTCTACAGCCTCACCGAGTGGCGGGAACTTAAAAAAAAAACCAAAAAAAAAAAAAAAAGAAGAAAGAAAGAAAGAGATCTGTGTGTTATAGGTCACCAATGTTACAATTCGCTTGATTTAGAACGCATGTAAAGCACAATTTCAAAATTGGTGCATGTATGGACAGCTTTTATTTTAGTTCTTTCACAACTCTATTTAATAAAACGTATTTATTAGTATATTACTTATTTATAAAATTACTTTAAGGATATGTTTATTTTGCATGAAGGGGGAAGAAAAACTGACCGAGCCATTTCCTTTCTCATCTAATAATATGTTTGTAGGCCTACACAATATAGAGGATGAGAAAATGAAATGTCAATCATTGCATCTTCTTATGCTGAGTTTAGAAGAGTAGTTTGAACCAATGGTTTAAACTGTGAGTTGTCTAAAGTTCTCACATGTTATAGTAAAAAGTTATAGCATAAAGCTCTTACGTGCTACAGTCTCAAACCTAAACTAATGGTTTAAATTATTCTCTCAAACACTATATTAATATTGATTTCTTGTTAAAGGAAATGAATCCTAAATTTACTTATCCTCCCTTAACGAATTACTATATAGTCAATGCTTATTTAATTAGGTAAAAAAGAACATTTTTAGTGATTACATTGGTAATTGTAACACCCGTTATTTTAACGAGTATGATTTTTATCAAATTTAATGAATAAATGATAATTTAAAATTTTGTAGTATTTAAAATTATCAAGTTTGTCTTTGTTATTTTAATTGTTTAAAAAAATGCCATTTTAATATTTTCTTACAAAGTCTCCGTAGGAGACAATCAAAACCTATTTATCACTCACTTCTACCAACCTTATCCCCTAAATTAATGCTCAATTATGTAGCATTCTTCTCATTTTGCTAAAAGTCTTCGAAGGAGACATGAAATCAATTCACCCCAACTACTAGGAGACATGATGATTTTTTTTTAATGCTCTTTGTTTTCTTCTTAGAATTTTCCCCGTGAACCTACTTTATCTCCCCCTTCTTCTCAATTATTTTGATATCTTTTTTATTCAACCATCACCACCTTCTTCTCTAGTTTCTCATTCTCTCCCTTTCTCACTTCAATTTTTAACTAAGACACAGAACTAAAGCTCTCTTTGCAGCCAAGGCAGCTATAATTCCCAGCCATGTTTGAAGCCGTTTTAGAGTCAATTCAAGCTTTATTTTAACCCAAACTTTGGTGCTTTTCAAAGGAGTTTTGAGATAGGTTTTCTTTAATTCAAACTTGGTTTTTAGTATGTGTTTTCTCCATGTTTAATGCATAATTTTCGTGTTACAAATTCATGTAAATTTCTAGTTATGTTAACATGCATCTTTGAGCATTTATGAACAAAAATTTGAGTCTTGAGTTGAAACCGACAACCAACCTTTGTTTTGGTTTGATAACAATATTACAAACATGCTAGGAATGCTTAAAACCGATTTCCATAACTTTAAGATTGATATTTTAATGTTTTGAGCTTGAAGAGCAAACTTAAGCTGTTTTAATCATTATTTGCAAGAAAGGCTACAAATATGGTTTGATGATGATTTTGATATAAAACTCATGAGAATATATTTATTGTGATTATATAATGCATGCTACATATTTTGGAATAGTTTTTAGATTTTGAACAAGGATAATATGCTTTCGGTTAAAGAAAAACTTGACATTCATGAACTTGTAATACCTCTTTGGGCAGTGGCTCTTTCTTAAAATTATGGGATTACATGAAAATGAATTTTATAAATTGGTTTACATTTAAAAAGTAGACATCTGAAGCTTTCCAACGAGTTATCATGAGCCTAAATCAGAGTTGTATTTTATTTTCTATGAATTTTTTAATTTCGATTGGAAACTAATAAACCTCCAGTGGCATGTACCACCCGTCTACCTTAAGTAAACCACCTGTTAACTCATGTGCTAATTGTAGAAAGTGAACCTGCTTTTTGTAAAAGTATATAGCCAGTTTACCATGATATACCAAATGCTAACCTAACCAAGAACCCAACTTTGTTCACTTTCTAATCCCTTAATGTCTGCAACCTTTCTAATACTATCCTAAGTGATTTATGAATCTTATTAGAGACTAAAACATATAGATTACTTGTATGTATTTTATATTGTGTTTAAGACAAAAATTGTTTACTTTGGTATTTAAAAGAGAATTGCATAAAACTTTAATGGCACACTAGTGAGATGGTTTACACATAATTCATTTATGGATGTGATTATATGTTGTGCTTTAGTTTTAATTGTCCTTATGTACGCTTAGGATCAAGGGTGTATGGAGCTAACGTTAATTAATTCTAAGATTAAAATTGTTGATAAGCTTGAAAGGTAGGAATTCTATTACTCATCTTTTGTAAGGTTTTGGTAAATTAAATTTGGTTGTTTTATGTTGCAGACATGTATAACGATGTTTTTGATGTATATGATTATATCTAAAATATGATAATGTAGAACTCGTCTGTATTGTACAGCGATGGAATATAATAATTTGACACATGTTTGTAAATTAAGAAACATATTAGGAAACTGACTCTATAATAACGATTTAATATAAAGGAATGGTGAGACGTGAAGAGGGCGGCGGTCACGTCCTTGGGCACGAATACCCTAAAGGTAAAATAGGGGAGGTGATGACGCTCCCTTGGGTCGAAAGTCCCAGAACACACTGTATAGGAATCAACTTGGTGAGGACTCAAGGCTTAATGTCCCCTTACCGGAACACCCTTGGATGTTTGGAAGGTGGCTAAGCGCGCCCATTTGGGTTTCGATAGTTGAGTGATACTTTTTAATGTGGATACCTAGGATTAATGATGAATTGTAATATTTATATATATGTATAAGTGTGAAACTTGGTAATGACTAACTATGGTATCCACGAATTATGATCATAATAAACCTCATAATCTGAATATAATGTAAATTAACTAATTATGCAGTTTTTAATGTGGTAATAATAAAACCTTACGGCGAGTAATGGTATTTTCCTATTGGGCATGTCGATGCTCATCCCTATCATATTTACATCTCTCAGTAGAACTCAGTGCACTTATCTGACGAGGAATATGCAACAACAACACTGCTGTTTTCGTATTAGAAAATCTTGTTTATTTGTAACTTGTCTAAACATGTAAGATTTGTATTTTTTTTTACGATGACTATGTTACGTTATTTAGGAATTGCACTATGGTGATGATTGACTGTTTTTATAATTTCATGCTACACTAAAAACTGTGGTTGTATTGAAACGTTTATTTTTATTTTTTGTTTAAAGACCCTGGGCATTATTTAATTGATTTAAATAATATTGAATTTAAGTTTATTTTTGTTTAGTCAATACTGCTAACCCCCACATAAGGATGTTATAGTAATATTAGTATTCATAATATTAGTAAACAGTAGAAAGGGAATGACTTGGGTCTGTTTGGTAGTGTTTTCAAATAGGTGAAGATGGTTTTATTTTGAAAAATGAGAATTTTTAGGGAATTGTGTTGAGAGTATTTTTGAAATTTTTGACTCAAAAAAGCGTGCAAAAACATTTCCAAAAACTCCTAAAATGATACCAAACAGAGCCTTTGTTTCCCTTTACACCATGTAATAGTCAAGTAAACACTTGAAAGGGAATCAAGAATCCTTATTCCTATCACTTTGCTTTTCTTTCTGATCCTATTATCTCTCTAATTGTATTCCTTTACGATTTAGTAAATGCGCTATTAAGGACAAAAGTGTTTTAAATAAAGATTCATTACACACTCTATCTTAAAAAATGTATATTCCTTCCTACTATTATTTTTTTCAAAAGAATAAAGATGGAGTCTCTCGTAAAAAATATATACATGTGGTTTATTTGTTTTTTCAATATTCTTATTTTCAAATTGTTTTGATACATAAATAACTACAAATCGTGTGCTCCAGTAAAAAGAACAACTCTTTGATTTGATGTGAAGAACACAGTATAAAAAAATTATGTTTCCTTTTTTGTGTTTAAGTAAAGGAAATACAATTTATTCAATTCATATATAAACTCTTACAATTCACTACCAATTATTGTTTCCTAGAATCCAAAGTTTGGTTTGATAAAAAGGAAAAAATTATGTTAAGAAAAACTATCATTTAATATATAAACTAAAAAAGAAAAACGTTTGCAAAGAAAATTGTAAGTTTATTTGGTGGGTAGGTGAAAAAAGAAAATCCAATTAATGCTATTTAATGTTAGACATGTATGTCCTAAGGAGTAAAAATGTATATGTTTTTGGAGACATTTTTATATCAATAAAGAATTTATTCATTTATACCATGTCTTGTCCTCTTTACGTTCATATATGTTGAATGTATGATAAGCAAACATAGTCTGAGACTGTCAGTCTAAATCTTTAAGAATTGGGCATATGATGGACTGATTATGCGGAAGACACGATTCTTAAGATGACGATCTAAAATACATGATCTGTAATCGAGGGAATAAAGTTTGGGGCTTTATTCATGTAAGATTGTTATGTTGTCTATATCCTTTTGGGAGATGGTTTGTCTTGACCATCGGAGTTGGAATCCGTGAATGAAACATTGGCGCGTTATCATAGGTGACGATGTGTTGGATCGGACATAAAGTGAATTGATTTGGATTAATAATTCTATCTTGGCAAGTCGATTCACTTTAGACAATCATTTGTATTGTATCTTAATCCTGAGATAAATAGTGGCTCGTTGTCTAGACTTGTGTCTTTTGATGTGCCAAAGGTGACTCCCACATCTTAATAGTGGTATGCATGCCGATACGTTGAGGCATAACTCTTGATGGCATAAACTTGTTATTCATAGATATGAAATCCATAGCTCCTCTTTAGGAGTAATGACATCCTCTTATAGCGTTGTCATGTAATTTGAAAACTGGAGCGCTCAACCATTTGGATACATAGGTGTATCTGAATGGTATACTATCTTTGGATAGTAATTTTCTGATGGTGATAATGGAACGTAAGATAAAATATCAAGAAGGTAAGACAGAACTTATCCTTAAGCTGATTATGGATTATCATATGGGGATACGATACACTATGATATCAGAAAGGTAAGACAAGTATTTCTGATGGTAAGACCAGTTGGTTGAGGCTCTTCTAGAACGTTACTTCTCATCACAAGTTGCGGAGGTTCTTCAATACACGAGGTTAGTAGATATGTTTAATTTATACATATAGCATGTCAAACTTGTGTTTTGAAAAATACTCTGATGAAAATTTTTAAATTCGCTGCGCACTTTTTTCCAACAATTGGTATCAGAGCCAGGTTTTTACATAAATTTGCAAGTTTGTGATCATGTTATATGCATAAATTTTGTGATCTTAATCTCTCCTATGCTTGAATTGAATTTTATAGAGAGATGGCACTCTAGGTTTCTATAAATATATATGTTGTCATGGATTATGTGGTGAATGTTTATTAATTAATTATGGTTGATTAAATTGTTGTTTAATTATTATTAATTAATTAATACCGGTTATGGTTCCTTAGAGGTTAGAATGTGTATCTAGGTTTTTCATGTAATTAGATGGCGGACTATCATCTCCGTCTAGGAATTATTTAATTTTAATTTGTAAGAATTTTGTAATTAAATAATTATTCGGAGAAGACGGATCTAGAAAGATGATGGCGCTCCAGGTATTTTGAGTCTCTAATTTTATGTTTTTGAATTGTTGAAAATAAAATTGATGAATTGCATTAAAATTGTATTTTCTGGATGAGGGTTTTCTGCTCGGTCGGCATGCCGGACCTCACAGTTCGGCAGGCCGAAGGTCACAGATAGGCCGGACGTGTGGTCCGGCAGGCCGACAGTGGGGCAGAAATTTTGGTGCTCTGCCGGCAGGCCGAACCTTCATGTTCGGCAGGCCGACGACACCATGACATGACGGCAGCCGATCACCCAGATCGGCCTGCCGACCGAGAGCTGAAGTTCCAGAAAAGGTGCAATTTTTGCAGTGTTTTAATTTTATTTTTGGGACGATTCTGAGAAACATTAAATTTGGATATGACCGGAAATATGAAGTGTTCGATTCATACGGGATTGAGACTTGAAGATGGATATTACATGAAGAAGGATACAGCTTGAGGATTCAAGGATGAAGAATCGATAAATGTCTCGATTATTCTCTTGTAATCTTAGTTTTCTATTCTCTAGGGTGGAACCATAATATTACGGTTATTATTATTTGCTTGTAGCTTTTGTGCTTGTTGCAATATATGATTTACCATGTATATTGATAACATGTCATATAGAATAGGGAGTGCCGCTCATATTAAAATTGTTCATGCATAATTTTAAAATAAAACCTTGACTTCAAAAGATTGAGTGGGAGAAGGTTTTCGAAGAGAGAACCTAAGGCCTCCATCGTTGGTCCATAGGAAGAACATGTGGTCCCAACCCCTAGGAAGGGATTTCTATCATGTACCAGATTGGATCTCTGAAAGGATAAGGTATTTTAGTATGATTTATGGTTGCACACCCCTAGGTGGTGATTATAAATCATGGATAAAATATTGAAACGGTGGTTATACACTCACGTTAATTTTATTATTAACCTCCCCTAGGAGCTCTGTTAATAAAATTAATGGCCAAAGAAACGATTATTAGTATATGCTGGATCATACGGGTCCTGGATGGCATATATTAATCAGGAGGGGATCCGTGTTCCTGATTGAATTTGGCATGACTCCCCTAGGAGCTTGTTGAATTCTGAGTTGGGAATTATCGTTGTAAGGTTGTGATATTTTCAAGGTTTTGACACATAAACACATTTGTATGATTTTACATGATTGTGTTATCTTACTAAATTATTATATGTTTGCTTATGTTTGGTATATGATTCTTTATTGTAGATTGAAAATGTCTAAAAACGCTTTATCATCGATACTTGACAAAAACCAATTAACCGGTGAGAACTATAATGATTGGAAACGGAACCTGGACATCGTCCTCCTTTGAGAAACTGAAATATGTACTGACAACTCCTTGTCCTCCCGAGCCTACGGGAGACTCAAGTAATGAGCAATTCCAAGCGTACGACGCTGGAAAGATGCTAATGATCAGGCCCGCTGCTATGTTATGGCTAGCATGAAACGTGCTGCAGGCTCAACATCAGGATTATGAGACTGCGAAGCAGATCTTGGATAATCTTGAGGACATGTTTGGAGGCCAGGCCATAACAAAGCGGCAAGGGGCGCTTCGGAAACTCTTAAACTGTAGACAGAGACCGGGGACATCTGTAAAGGAGCACATGATGTTGGTCATGGGTTACCTCGCTGAGGCTCAAACCAATGGAGCCGACATCGATGCTGAAACTCAGATGACTATGGTCTTTGAGACTCTGTCTAAGGAATTTATTCCGTTTAGAGCTACTTTTAATTAAGCAATAGACGGGATATGACCTTGACAGAACTGATGAAACAGTTACAGGAGTTTGAACTGCTGATCAGGGAGTCTCCTGCTGGGTGAGGCCAATATGGTAGCTGCTTCTGGTTCCAATCCTAACTCTGGGAATGGAAAGAAGCAACGGGCCAAGAGGGAAGTCTTCTATTCCTTGCTACCAAGAGCAAGAAGAAGAAGAAGAAGAACCCAAAGAAGCTTAAGTGCTTCTTTGTGGTAAGGTCGGGCATAAAGAAGCATTGCAAGGACTTCCTTTCCAAGGGAGGTAGGTGTGATCTTCTATATTTAGAAACTTGTTTGGTTGAGGAATCCAGTGACATTGGGTCATAGATTCGGTGCAACTAATCATGTTTGTGTTTCTCTGCAGGGATTCAAAGAAACGAGAAGTCTACTTCGTGAAGACTTAACGCTTCGGATGGGCGATGGATCCTTGGTCTCAGCGGAAGCAGTGGGAGATGTCCATCTTTATTTTGATAATTATAGGATTTAATTTTGCGAGATTGTTTTTATGTTCCTAAATTTAAAAGGAATTTAATTTCTGTATCTTCTTTATTTAAAGACTCCTACGTGGTATCTTTTAATGAAAAAGTGGTGATTCGTAAAAACAAATCTTTTATCTGTTCTGGATGGATGCAAAATAATCTATATTTTATCAAACCTAAGATGGACTTATTGCTTAATGCTGAGATAAATGATAATGACTCAAAAAGACTTAAAACTTCTCACTCTAATAAGACTTATCTTTGGCATTTGCGCCTTGGCCATATTAACCTGAATAGGATTCAAAGGTTGGTAAGGGATGGACCTTTAAGTCACTTAAAGGTGGAATCTATACCTCAATGTGATCTTGTTTGGAGGGTAAAATGACCAAAAGACCATACGGGTCTAAGGGCAATAGGGCCGAAGGGGTTCTAGAACTTGTGCATAGTGATGTTTGCGGACCGATGAACATCCGGGCACGAGGAGGGTATGAGTACTTCGTCACTTTTATTGACGATTACTCAAGATATGGGTATGTGTACCTAATGCACCACAAAAGCGAAACTTATGATAAGTTCAGGGAGTTTCGGGCTGAAGTGGAAAAGCAATTGGGTAGACCCATAAAGGCACTTCGATCTGATCGAGGTGGGGAATACCTTTCTGATGAGTTCTTGGGACACTTGTTAGAGAATGGGATTTTATCCCATTTGACTGCGCCGGGCACTCTGTAGCAGAATGGCGTAGCGGTAGGACTTTGTCAGACATGATTCGGTCCATGATGAGTTATTCATCATTGCCTTTATCCTTTTGGGGATATGCACTACAAACCGCATGTTATCTTTTGAACAATGTGCCTTCAAAATCGGTCCCTAAAACTCCTCACGAGTTGTGGACAAGACGGAAGACATCCTTAAACCATATTCGCATATGGGGATGTCCAGCTCATGTCCTGTTTAAGGATCCGAATAAGTTGGAAGCACGTTCAGAAGTTTGCGTGTTTGTAGGATATCCAAAAGGGACTAAAGGGGGTTATTTTTATAACCCAAAGGAAAATAAAGTCGTGGTTTCAACTAATGCAACTTTCCTTGAGGAGAGTTACATGAACGACTTTAAACCTCAAAGCAAAGTGGTGCTTGAGGAGTTGAGGGGTGATCCGTTACTCCGGAGGTTCCGAACGAAACCATTCCGATCGGTGTAGAAAAACCAAACAAACCTGAACAACAACCTCAGGGGCTTCGGCGTAGTGGGAGGATCGGGCGTCAACCTGAGAGGTATATGTTCAATGGGGAGGTCTTTTGGCTGAACCGGATGAACATGACAGGGATCCTTATACTTACGCAGAAGCTATGGAGGATGTTGATTCAAGACTCTGGACAGAGGCCATGAACATGAGATGAAGTCTATGGAGACTAATCGGGTCTGGGAGCTTGTGGATCTTCCCGAAGGGGTAAAACCCATAGGGTGTAAGTGGATCTACAAGAGGAAAAGAGGAGTGGATGGAAAGGTCGAAACCTTTAAGGCTAGACTGGTAGCTAAGGGTTATACGCAAAAGGAAGGAATCGATTATGAGGAAACCTTTTCGCCTGTAGCCATGCTTAAGTCCATCCGGATTCTCTTGTCCATAGCTGCCGCTCTCGACTACGAGATTTGGCAGATGGATGTCAAGACGGCTTTTCTGAATGGCTATCTTGATGAGTCCATTTATATGGAACAACCAGACGGGTTCAAGGTCGGGTCAAGAGGGTAAGGTTTGTAAGCTGCTAAAGTCTATTTATGGACTTAAGCAGGCTTCTCGTTCTTGGAACATAAGATTTGATCAAGTGATCAAGACTTATGGGTTCTCACAAAATGTGGATGAACCATGTGTTTACAAACACATTAAGATGGGAAGGTTTTTTCTACTACTCTATGTAGATGACATTCTGCTAATTGGCAATGACGTTGGGGGTTGTCATCGGTCAAATTATGGTTGACCAAGCAGTTTGACATGAAGGACTTGGGTGAGGCTAATTTTGTTCTCGGTATCCAGATCTTTCGGGATAGGAAGAACAAAATGATAGCTTTGTCACAGGCCGGCTACATAGATAAAATTCTCAGGAGGTTTGCAATGCAGGATTCCAAGAAAGGTGGGCAACCATCTAGGTCTGGAATTACTCTTTCTAAGAAAGACTCTCCAAAGTCTTATGAAGAAAGAGAATACATGAAGAAGGTGCCTTATGCTTCGGCAGTGGGTAGTCTCATGTATGCCATGCTTTGCACTCGACCGGATATTAGCTATGCGGTCGGGATTGTGAGTCGATTTCAGGCGGATCCAGGACCGAACCATTGGGTTGCGGTAAAGCATATTTTCAAGTACCTGAGAAGGACTCGAGGGTATATGCTTGTGTATTCGGGTGAGGATTTAACTCCTCTAGGATACACTGATTCGGATTTTCAATCCTGCCTGGATTCTAGGAAATCGACTTCGGGGTTTGTGTTTACTCTGGGTGGTGCCATCAGTTGGAGAAGTGCGAAGCAAGATTGCACTTCGGATTCAACGATGGAGGCCGAGTATGTGGCGGCTAGTGATGCTTCGAAAGAAGCAGTGTGGCTCCGCAAGTTCCTTGGGGATCTTGAGGTAGTTCCTGGTATGGATAAAGCGGTATCACTGTACTGTGATAACAGTGCGGCGGTAGCTAATGCTAAGGAACCAAGATTTCACAAGAAGAGTAAGCATATTGATCGGAAGTATCATGTGATAAAGGACTTCGTTGAGGCGGGCATGTCACGGTGTGCAAGATCGCGTCAGAGGACAATTTAGCTGATCCATTTACGAAGACACTTCTGGGAGAGTCTTCGAGAGGCATGTGGAAGCTATGGGGATGCGAAATTTGCATATTTACTCACTTAGTGCAAGTGGGAGATTGTTAGACATGTATGCCTAAGGAGTAAAAATGTAATACGTTTTTGGAGACATTTTTATCAATAAAGAATTTATTTTATATATACCAAATTTGTCCTCTTTACGTTCATATTGTTGAATGTATGATAAGCAAACAGTAGTCTGAGACTGTCAGTCTAAACCTTAAGATTGGGCATATGATGGGATGATTATGCGGTAGACACGATTCTTAAGGTGATGGTCTAAAATATATGATCCGCAATCGAGGGAATAAAGTTGGGCGCTTTATTCATGTAAAGATTGTTATGTTGTCTATATCCCTTTTGGGAGATGGTTTGTCTTGGCCATCGGAGTTGGACTCCGTGAATAGAAACATTGGCGCGTTGTCATAGGTGACGATGTGTTGGATCGGGACATAAAGTGAATTGATTTGGATTAATAATTCTGTCTTGGCAAATCGATTCACTTTAGAATCATTTGTATTGTATCTTAATCCTGAGATGAATAATGGGCCCGTTGTCTCGACTTGTGTCTTTTGATGTACCAATGGGTGACTCCCACATCTCTATAGTGGCATGCATGCCGGTACGTTGGAGGCATGACTCTTGATAGCGTAGACTTGTTATTCATAGATATGGAATCCATAGCTCCTCTTTAGGAGTAATGATATCCTCTTATATGCGTTGTCCTGTAATTGGAAAACTGGAGCGCTCAACCATTTGGATACATAGGTGTAACCGAATGGTATACTATCTTTGGATGGTAAGTTTTCTAATGGTGAGACAATGGAACGTAAGATAAAAATAATCGGGAAGGTAAGACAGAACTTGTCCTTAAGCCGATTATGGATGATCATATGGGGATGCGATACACTATGATATGTCATGGAGACTTAGCTACACGAGCTTCGTAATTCTATAAAGTTCGAGAGTGCAGCTCCAAGCTTTTAGTGGAGTAGCGTTGGAGTTGATAATTGTGAAATGTATATCTGGGATATTGGGTTTCATAATTATCATGAGCTTGAACTTTATAGGTCCATTTTGGTCCCCTTTGCTAGCTCACAAAATCCTGTAACGACACGGCGTGCTTTTCCAATAATTGGTGACTTATGTCGGATTTATCAGATTGGTTTAAAATTTATAAGAATCAAATAATTCATGTCTGTTTATCGGTTGAATTAATTTGTAAGAAATTAGTTCAAGATAAACTTGTTGAATTATGGCGTTCGGATAATTCTTGTGTTTATCGGTTGTTTTAATTTTGGACAATTAGAACAAGATAAACTTGTAGAATTATTGTGAATTGATTTATTTTCTTAGAGATTATCTTGATAAAGTTTGTTTTGATCAGATATCTTTCTATTGGGCTATTTGAATCAAAACTGAGACTTTATCCTTTAGAATCTCGGGTGGAAAATAAAAGATTCGCGGAGATTTTTTCTCGGAGTTCTGCCGATGACGTGTTCGGCCTGCCGAACTGGCCAGTTCGGCCTGCCGATCAGAGGATAAGATTACGCTTTTTCACGGATCTTATCAGATATTGATCCGAACTTGATTCTGTTTCGATTTTTGAGACCTAATCTGATATGGACTGACCCCAAGGACCAATAGGTATAAAAAGGGAGTGAGTCTAATGATTTACTCAGATCAATTTGAGAGATTAAGAGTGATACTCTTCTAGTGAGCATCTGAAAACTCCCTGAGAGCTTTTGTTCACAAATCACGAACACTAGCTTTGGGTTCTCTCTATTGGTTGGAAGGAGAGTCACCGGTGGAAGAGCTGTACGTGTGAGCCCACACTCACTCCGGTTGTGGATAGAGAATAGCAAAGAAGACCAGTTGGTTGAGGCTCTTCTGGAACGTTACTTCTCTACACAGGTCGCGGAGGTTCTTCACACTGAGGTTAGTAAGATCTGTTTAATTTATATATAACATGTCAAACTGTGTTTTGGAAAATACTCTGATGAAAATTTTTTAAATTCCGCTGTGCACCTCTCACATATTTTCCAACATTAAGTGTAGGGATTTTTTTTTGTATTTTAAAACGGGTGAAGGAAGTAGAATATTGAAAAAATGGTGTCTAAAAAGTAGAATATTGGTATCAATAGAAGCACCCTTTGAAAATATGCCATAGTGGCATGAGTAATATTTTACATATTGACTAAAATACTCAAACTAAACCTAGTTTTTTCTTTCTTTATTTCTTTCTCTTCTCTGTCGCTATGTTAAGGGTATATTTAGGCATTTCTAATATAAGTGATGACGTGGCTGTGATATTTTCTGCAAATATTTTCTCATTGCAAAAATCAATCCAAGCTTAAAATTTATAGCATTTTTATTAAAAGCCCAAGAAAGTAGCTAACGACTGATAATCGCTTTAATGGAAATCACTAACATTTAGTCCAAGTTTTAAAACGTTGTTTACCCATGTTTAGAGAAGGAAAATTGGTTTGGGTGGCCTTTTTAATAGCTTATTTAAAATAAATGACCGTATTTTTTTAATTAAGCAAATGATCCCTCTTTATTAATGCTAAAATCAAAATGAAAAAAATAACCTTTATTATTATTAATCAAAATAACCTTTCTCAACACTCTAGATGACCGTCCTAAGAGAGTGTGGTGCCAATTGTTGTCTCCAAGGTTTCACAAAGCTATTTTAATTTATTTTTTTTTATGATAACATATACAATTTTTATTATATGTGCAAAATTCATTCTTAAACAAATAATTATATTGAGAATCACAAAGCTTACATTTCAAGAAATCAAGTGAAGGCAGTTCAAGAAAGCTTGCGGAAGCAGAGGTTTGAAAGGAACTCACGTGGACTTGAAGATTACAAGTTTTTATTTATATTCCATAGTCCAAAAGTGTAAGTGAGCAATTCTCGAATTGAATGATCAAAAGAAAGCACAAGAGCACGCACTCACATTGCATTCATCATTCATACTTGCCTGTGATATTGTTGAATTCGAATTGCATGTGAAAATATGACTTAAACTGCATTATAAGTGTTTAAATAAGATTATGTAAAACAAGTTTCAAAACAGGTCTCACGGGCAAAATTAGCCTAAGCAGATCGGCCTGCAGGACCAAGCTGGTTGCCTGTCAACCTGATTGGCCTACCAAACCATGCTTCGGCCTACCGATCTAGGAGTTTAGACCCTTGTTTTGCGGAGGCTCTGGCGGCCTACTGAACGCTATCTTCAGCCTACCAGAGTTTCAAAGATCAGCCTATCGAACACCCTACTTCGGCCTACCAATTTGAGGGTTTCAAAACCCATCCTACAAAGGTTCAATCAGCTTGTCGAGTGTATGGCTTCAACCTACTGATTGTTCAAAGTTTGGCCAACCAAATTGTGAACAAGTCTGCCGATCTGGTGACCGTTGAGAACTTATTTTTAGTGCCTCAAACTTTGGCCTGTCGAACCCAGTTTTTGGTCTGCTAACTGTTTGTAACGGCTAGTTTTCTGACCATTAGAGCTCTAATTGCTACGGCTATTTTGACTAAAAATTGATATTTTTTGATGGTTCTAAACATTAGGGAGCTATAAATACCCATCTATTCAATGTGCAATAAATGATAAACACAAGTGAAATTTGACATTGTTCTACATTGTTCTTTTCAAGCATTCACGTCACACATATTCTCTTGAGCCAAAATTGTTTCATACTCTTATTATGAATTACTCACACCTCCAAACACATACCAAATTTGTATTATATCTCTTTTGTTTTGGAGTGTATATTTTGTGAGTGTACCAAAGTTACAACCACGTTATTTACATAGTTGGGTTTCTAAAGCCTTGTAAATTTGGGAAATTCTTGGTTAGACAATCTCTGAGAAAATTGTCACTTTGTAAAAAGGTGTGGTAAGCCTCAGGTTGAGCAAGTCACCGGTTGTATAAATGAGTGATTCTGTTGAAAAGACGGTAGAATAGTGCAAGAGGTCAAGTAAAGGAGTTTAGCTTGGCGATAGTGGACGTAGGCATATTTGCCAAACCACTATAAATAGTGTTTGCATTTCTTCTCCTTACTCTTTACTTAACTGCAATTTAATTGTTGTTTGGTTGTGCTTATATTACCTCGTTCTCATATTTACTTCTTAAGCATTTTACTTTAGAAAATTTTCAATAATTGTAAAAGTTTTCGAAAACCCAATTCACCCCCTTCTTGGGTAGTTATTTTTAGGCTAATAATTGGTATCAGAGTAAGAAGCTTGTTTTAATTTTTCAAAAAGATTTTACAATCTTGAGAATGGCTACCCAAGGAGTAGAAGGTCAATCCACAAATAGACCTCTGCTTTTCAATGGCATTGACTACAATTATTGAAAAACTAGAATGTCCATTTATTTACAATCAGTTGATTTTGATATTTGGGATGTTGTTGAAAGTGGTCCTTTTCAACCTATGCAAGAGGTAGAAAAAGGTCTAGTCCCTAAAGAACGTAAAGAGTATACCAATGAGGATAAAAGGAGAATTTCTTTAAATGCTAAAGCAGTAAATACTTTATATTGTACTCTTTGATAGGAATGAGTTTAATAGAATCACATCTTGCACCACGGCATGAGAAATTTAGCGCACTCTTAAAGTGGTATATGAAGGAACGAACCAAGTCAAGGAGACTAAAATTAATTTTCTTCTTCATGATTACAAAATGTTTAAAATGAAGGATCATGAATCTATTGTCGATATGTATACTCGTTTTACTGATGTCATTAATGGTTTGAAATCCCTTCGTAGGAACTTCACTACAAGCGAATTAGTAAGAAAACTAGTACGATCACTACCACCTTCTTGACGTGAAGAGGACAACACTAGAACAGGCCAAGGACTTATCAACGTTGATAATTGAAGAATTAATAGGCTCACTCATAGCGCATGAGATCACAAGGAAACAAAACCAACAGGAAGAAGAGGATGACAAAAGAAAGAAAGGGATCACATTAAAAGCCTCCTTCATCGATGATGATGATGAAAACGAAGAGGAAGATAGCCTCAATTCAAAGGACCTTGAAGAATTGGCAATGATTGCCAAAAGATACAAAAAGTTCCACTAAAAGATCAATCGTGGAAAAGGTATGAAAAAGAAGAATGATCAAAGTGAGAAATTTAAAGATGATATTATTTGCTTTGATTGTAAAAAAACCAGTCATATAAGACCAAATTATCCTTTAAGAAAGAAAGTAGGTAAAAAGGAGTCAAAGAAGGAACTACAAGTTGCATGGGATGAACTAGAATCTGAGGACTCCGACGATGACAGACCAAGAGAAGCCGCCAACATGTGTTTCATGGCAATAGATGAAGACAATGAGGTAAGTAGTTCTTACTCATCTGATAGTGACAATGAAGAAGATATTGAAGAATTGAAAAATGCTTTAAATGGTTTGTGTGAAGATTATAAAAGGTTAGTTCTCAAAAACTCCACTCTTAAAAAGAATATTTCTATGCTCTTAGAAGAGATAGAGAGTTTGAAAGTTGAGAAAAAAATGCATGATTCCTTGATCATTGAAAATGCATCTTTAAAAGAAAAGGTTGATGATTTGACAAAGGCAGTTTTGAATTTCACAAATGGAAAGAAAAATTTTGAACTAATGCTTGGAGAACAAAAATGCATTTTTAATAAAGGTGGTTTAGGATATAAACCACACATTGATCAAAAGTATTTTAAAAATTACTTTGTCAAAGCATCAACAAGTTCAAAATATATGTGTACATAATGCAACAAAGATGGACATATATCCTTTTCATGTCCAATAAAGAAAAATGCTTATTTCAGAGCCAAATACAAGTGGGTTCCAAAAGGCACAAGAGCTAACAAGGATGGACCCAAGGTCATGTGGGTACCAAAAATCAAAACTTGAATCTTTATTGTAGGTACCAAAGAAGGAGAAAGCAAGATGGTTCCTAGATAGTAGATGTTCAAAACATCTGATGGGGGACTTATCACTATTCTCCAACTTCGTTAAGAAGAAAGGTGAAAATGTTACCTTTGGAGACAACGCAAAAAGGAGAATCCTTGGAATAGATAATATCGGTAACAATTCCTCTACCTTAATTGAAAATGTATACTTGGTTGATAATTTGAAACACAATTTGCTTAGCATTAGTCAATTGTGTGATAAAGGGTATAATATAATCTTTGAGTCTTCTAGATGTTTGATTGAGGATGTTTGCAATGGTGAAGTGATGTTCATAGGTGACCGTCACAACAATGTTTATACAATTGATATTGAAAAGTATTCAGACCAAAACCAATGTTTTTCGGCTTTAAATGAGGAATCTT
Organism: Artocarpus heterophyllus; assembly: GCA_025403435.1. Classification (NCBI taxonomy): domain Eukaryota; kingdom Viridiplantae; phylum Streptophyta; class Magnoliopsida; order Rosales; family Moraceae; genus Artocarpus; species Artocarpus heterophyllus. The sequence goes on along the minus strand of CM046344.1, from coordinate 17,903,991 downwards.
GGCTATGGCATAGAAGACTTGGTCATGCAAGCATGCATTTGACTTCAAAAGTTTCCAAAAATGATATTGTTAGAGGTTTACCAAAACTAAGCTTTGAAAAAGGCAAAGTGTGTGATGGATGTCAATTTGGAAAGCAAGTTAAAATTTCCTTTAAATCTATTTTCAAAATTGCTACCACTAGACCTTTGTAACTTTTACGCATTGATCTTTTTGGCCCTTCTAGGACCACAAGTCTAGGTGGTAAAAGATATGCTTTTGTTGTAGTTGATGATTTTTCAAGATTCACATGGGATTTGTTTTTAACAAACAAAGATGATGCTTTACAAATGTTTTCATATTTTTGCAAAAGAGTTCAAAATGAACAAGGCTACATGATCACCTCCATTAGAAGTGATCATGGAGGTGAGTTCGATAGTGATGCCTTTGTGTTGTTTTGCAATGAGAAAGGCTATGAACATAATTTTTCAGCACCTAGAATACCACAACAAAATGGAGTTACTGAAAGGAAAAATAGAGTTTTGCAAGAAATGACTAGGACTATGCTTAACGAAAATGGTTTACCAAAATATTTTTGGGCTGAGGTCGTTAATACTTCTTGCTATGTGATTAATAGAGTTCTTATTAGACAAAAAATGAACAAAACTCCATATGAGCTTTGGAAGGGTAAAAAACCCAATATCAGCTATTTCAAGGTTTTTGGTGGCAAATGCTTTATTTTAAACACCAAAGACAATTTGGGAAAATTTGATTCAAAATCCAGTGTTGGTATCTTTCTTAGTTATTCTACCTTTAGCAAAGCTTATAGAGAATTCAACAAAAGAACTCTTGTTGTTGAAGAATTCATGCATGTTATTTTTGATGTGACTAATGCTTCTATGGAAAGAATAGAAGATGATGATCTAGGTTTGGAGAATCAAATGAAGAACCTAGAGATCAAAAACAATGCAAAGGATACAAAGGAAGACTGCATTCAAGCTTCACCAAAGAATGAGGAACAACTAGAAGAAACACCGAAAGAAGAAGGTACTTCACAATCACTACCAAAAGATTGGAGGTATCACCCTTATCAATCTCAAACCGACATTATTGCTCATAATAGTCCAACTCATGGGGTAAGAACTAGAGCATCATTTAATAATATTTGTAACAATTTAGCTTTTCTTTTGCAAATTAAACCAAAAAGTTTCAAAGGAGCTGAAAATGATGAATTTTGGATCTTAACAATGTAAGAAGAGCTAAATCAATTTGAAAGAAATGATGTGTGGGAACTTCTTCCTAAGCCTAGCTCTCAATCCATAATTGGTACTAAATGAGTATTTAGAAATAAAAGAGATAAGCATGGTATTATTGTAAGAAACAAGGCTAGACTAGTGGCCTAAGGTTTCAATCAACAAGAAGGAATTGATTTTGAAGAAACTTTTGCACTGGTTGCTCATCTAGAGTCCATTAGAATGTTGCTTGCTTTTGTATGCTATAAGAGATTTACTCTTTATCAAATGGATGTCAAAAGCGCATTCTTAAATGCATACATTTTAGAAGAAGTCTATGTAGCACAACCATCTGGTTTTGAAAATCATAAGTATCTAGATTATGTTTTCAAGCTAAAGAAAGCTTTGTATAGTTTGAAGCAAGCTCCTAGAGCTTGGCATGATAGACTAAGTAAATTTTTGATTAAAAATGGTTTTTGTGTTGGAAAAGCGGATACAATTCTTTTTACAAAAATCAAGGATGATGATTTAATTATTGTTCAAATTTATGTTGATGATATAAGTTTTGGTGCTACTAATCATTCTCTATGTGAAGAATTTTCTAAGTGCATGCATAGTGAATTTGGGATGAGCATGATAGGAGAATTAAACTTTTTCCTTGGACTTCAAATCAAGCAAACAAAGGATGGAATTTTCATAAATCAAGCCAAGTATGTGAAGGATCTACTCAAACGATTCAAAATGGATGATCTTAAGCCAATGCCAACTCCTACGAGCTCTTCAATCAAGCTTGACAAAGATGAAGATTGCAAGACAATGGACATCACAAAATATAGAGGTATGATCAGATCTTTGCCATACTTTAATGCTAATAGACCCGACATTATGTTTAGTGTAGGGTTTGTGCTAGATTTCAATCAAATCCAAAGAAATCTCACCTTAGTGCAATTAAACGTACTTTTAGATATTTGAGTGGTACTAAGAACCTAGGAATATGGTATCCCAACGGCACACACATAGATTTGTTAAGTTATTCAGATGCCAATTGGACTGGTGCACAATTGATAGGAAAAGCACAAGTGGAACTTGTCATTTTCTAGGATTTGCATTAGTTTCATAGTTTAGCAAGAAACAAGCCACGATGGCACTTTCTACTATGGAAGCAGAATACATATCGGCGGCTAGTTGTTGGCACTTTCTAAGCTATGATCATGTTCCAATTTTATGTGACAATACTAGTGCAATCAATTTGTCAAAGAATCCGGATTTGCACTCACACACTAAGCATATAAAGATTAGACAACATTTATTGCGTGATTATGTTCAAAGAGTGGATATCACATTGGAGTTCACTAGCACAAATGATCAACTAGCAAATATCTTCACCAAACCTCTTGCATTAGATCACTTTTCACAACATAGAGGAGGACTTGGTATAATTGATACTTTAGAATTGCATTTGCTTGATCCTTGATGTAGTTATTGTTTATCTTGATGAAGTCAATGCTTAATTGAGTGGTTCTTGTGTTTTTATGTTTGATTTTTGCTTAGACGTGTTTGAAATGTGTTTGTGTTTTTAGATTGGGCAAAATAGTGTTTTCTGCATTTTTTTGGTAGTTGCTTGACTGAAAAAATTGGCCTGCCGACCATTTAGGATCGGCTTGCCAATTTTGATGAATTCGGCCTATTAAGATGGAAAAGTTTGGCCTACCAATCTGTCATGGTTTATACAACCCTAAACTCGAGCAAACCCTATTTCAATTAGATTTTCTCACTCCAAACTACCATCTCTCCTCCTACATTGTGTGAGTCTCATTACCCAAGCCTCAATTTGTGTTTCTTCTGTGATTTCAAGTGATTTGTGTGAGTTTCCATCACTTTCCCTCACCTTTCTACACTTTCTTTAAGTTTTCTCACATTTTCTCTCAAGTCTCTTTCTCTTCTTCACAAACCCACAACCTTTCCATTGTTTTGTGTTCTATTTTCTACATTCATCAATGGCGTCAAGCTCTCGACCCTTCAAGTGCTTGAAATCCGTCGCCAACAAGAATGTCAACAAAGAGGTAACCTTAGAAGAGTTTTCAAATGAAAAATATGTCAAGTTTTTCTCCACTAGAAAAATCATTGATGGGAAGTTTGTCATCTTTAGTGGTTTTGCTAGTTTTGGTATTGAAATTCTATTTGATAGGCTTAGGTGGAAGAATATTATGACCATGAAAGAGGATACTTACCTTAGGCTTGTTAAAGGTTTTTATGCCAACCTTAAAGCCTCATACAACCCACTAAAGATTGAAGTGACTTTTGACATGGATTTTTTGACAAAGAAACTATAGCCAAGGAAATTTTTAAGTATGATGATGGTGTGTTGCCTAGAAAGCTAAATGCCGCCCCTATGTCCCCTAGGAGTCAACTTCTCTATAGGCTCATAACCATTAACATATTACCTATAGCTAGCCATAAGGATGAAGTTCACCTCATTGACCTCCACCTTATTTATAGCCTTCTAACTGATACCAAGATAAATTTGCCTTTTTGTTAGTGAGACCAATGATTGAAGCAGCCGAAAGGAAAAAGGGTGCAAGACTGCCATATGGTATGCTCCTCACTAAAGTCTTTTATTCTTTTAATGTACGTGCTGCCGATGAGACAGGCGTAGCCCACTACAAACCTTATCATACTTTCGGTGCACTAACTGTAAGCAAAATAGGATTCGAAGAAGTGCATGGGCAATGGGTGCCCGCCGGTGGGCAAGCCGCTCCTCGAGGTGTTCAAGAAGAAGAAGAAGAGATAGCCAATATTGAAGCTCAAGGTGATGATGAAGATAAAGAGCCCATTACTCTTCGAAGGCTTTACTTGCAACAACAACTTCTCTTTGAGCAGCAACAAAAGATGGAGGCCGATATTGCAAATTTGTAAGCTGGTCAACAAGAAATTCTCAACCTTCCTTGACAAATGCACTTTGGTAGAGGATCATTGAGCCAACCATAATTCCTCATCATGTTTTCTTCATTCATTTATTCTCTTTTGGTTTGACTTTGCAACTTTATGCACTTTGTTTGTGGATTATGACAATTTAGACATTTCAATGACTAATTTGGTATTTTCTTTTAGTATGTCAATGCTCTATTTGTTTACTTTTTGCTGAGTCAAAAAGGAGGAGAATGTGCATATTTTTTTATTGCAGAGATATAAGGATGGTGGTTCTTTGTGAAAATTTTTATCTTTGTGGAAATTGGATTGTGGTTCTTGATGATTTTAGTGATTTACATATAATTGGTATCTTCATTTGGAGTTTGTTTGATTTTTGTGGAGATATAAGGTTAGTGATACTTGTGATATTGATACTGGAGTATGTTTGATGTATACGGAAATATAAGGATGGTGGTCCTTTGTGAAAATTTTTATCTTTGTAGAAATTTTTATCTTTGTATTCTTGATATCTTATATATTGCATTTGTTTGCTTGATCTTTTATCTATTGGTATCTTAGCATTTACAATATCGAAGGCTCTAGTGGCCTGCCGAAGGCTATCTTCGACCTGCCGAAGTTTCAAAGATTGCCCTGTCGAACACCCTGCTTCGGCCTGTCGATCTGAGGGTTTTCAAAACCCGTCCTACAGAGGTTCAATCAGCCTGCTGAAGGTTTGGCTTTGGCCTACTGATTGTTCAAAGTTCAGCCTAGTAAATTGTGAACTGGCCTACTGATTTGGTGACTATTGAGAACTTATTTTTAGTGCCTCAAATTTTGGCCTGCCGAACTGTCTATAATGGCTACTTTTTTGACCATTAGAGCTCTAATTACAACGGCTATTTTGACTAAAAATTGATATTTTTAGATGTTTCTAAGCACTATGGAGCTATAAATACCCATCTATTCAATGTGCAATAAATGATGAAGGAACACAAGTGAAATTTGACATTATGCTATATTGTTCTTCTCAAGCATTCATTTCACATACATTCTCTTGAGCCAAAATTGTTTCATACTCTTATTGAGAATTACTCACACCTCCAAATACGTACCAAATTTGTATTATATCTCTTTTGTTTTGGTGTGTATATTTTCTGAGTGTACCAAAGTTACAACCACATTATCGACATAGTTAGGTTTCCAAAGCCTTGTAAATTTGGGGAAATCTTGGTTAGACAATCTCCAGGAAAATTGTCACTTTGTGAAAAGGTGTGGGGAGTCTTAGGTTAAGCAAGTCACCGGTTGTATAAAGGACTGATCATGCCGAAAAGACGGTCGAATAGTGCAAGAGGTCAAGCAAAGGAGTTTAGCTTGGCGACAGTAGACGTAGACATATTTGTCGAACCACTATAAATAGTGTTTGCAGTTCTTCTCCTTACTCTTTACTTAATCGCTATTTAATTGTTGCTTGGTTGTGCTTTTATTACCTTGTTCTCATATTTACTTTTAAGCATTTTGCTTTAGAAAATTTCCAATAATTGTAAAAGTTTCCAAAAACCCAATTCAACCCCCTCTTGGCTAGTTATTCTTGGGCTAACACCAATAGTGTTTGGAGATGTTGGACAATGAAAGAAGAGAGAAGTAAGGGTTTAGTTTTTTTGCTTAGGGTTTGTTATTTAGGGGTTTATCCCTGGTGTACTAGGGATTATCACTGACATACTAGTCTTTTTATCACTAATGTACTCGTGTTTATTATTGATGTACTATATTATATCACCTCTATATTGCAGTTTTATCACTTATGTACTCGAATTTATCACTAATGTACTCGGAGTTATCACTAGTGTATTATAGCTGATTGATAATTAGTTAATGTTATTTTATCATTTTGACTTTATAATTAATGAAGAGGGGACATTTTTCTAGTTATATTTTGATTTGAGTTATGTGATTTGAACTGCTATCTGAATTGATGTTTGGATGTGGAATAAGGAATAAAATTGGAATTTGTGTTTGGATAGATAGTGAAAAAAGTTTTGGATTTATTAATAAATTTAACAAAATCTTAATATTAATGATATTAAAAAAATGCAATATTGATCTTGATTTATTCATCTCTTCATTTAAACACAATGAAAGAGGAATCGTCTCAATCAGATATCAAACAAAGAGGTTATGATATTTTTTCCTTCAAGTATAAGAAAGAGAAAATCTGGAAAAAGGTAATCTTGTATTGTAGCATTTGGATTCAAATCTTGTAAATTTAAGGGGCCTAAAATTTGAATTTTGCACTTAAAACTCAATTGACATTTTAATTGAGATTCGAATATTGATGCTACCAAATGTGTATTCAAGTCCAATCCAATGAGCCTAAAAAGTCGAGTTAATCCACAAAACAAACAAAATATTTTGGCTTGTTTGGTAGACAGATTCAAATTGTATTGATTTGGGAGAATTTTGATTTTAGTTGTGTTTTTTCAATTGTGTGATTTGAATTGCTACACAAATTGATGTTTGGATGTATAATTACAATGTTAATCTAAATAGGAATAAAATTAGAATTTTTTATTTTGGATAAATTGTGAAAAAAGTTTTTGATTTACTAATAAATCTAACAAATCATAATATTCATGATACTTCTTTTCATTATGAACTCAATGAAAGAAGAGTCATCTTAATCGGATGTCAAACGAAGAAATTATAATATTTTTCTCCTCAAGTATAAGAGATAGAAAGTCTTAAAAATTTTGTATTGTAGTATTTAGATTCAAATTTTGTAAATTTAAGAAGGGGTGTCAAAACTCAATTGAGATTCAAATATTGACGCTACCAAAGGCGTATTCAAGTCTATTCCAAAATTTTGAGTCCAAAAAAGGGGGGAGTTTTTATAAATACTATTTTTAAGATTTACTGTTTATAAATGCCACACATGTTCATTTGTGATATAAGTTAACATGTAATATGAATAATAGTATGGCATAAATTTTTCTAAATATGGCATAAATAAACAAAACTTTTAAATGTGTAACATAACATGTCATTTTTTGCCCAAAAAATTGATTTAAGCCACAAAACAAATGGGCCCTTAATTTAATTATTGGACTAAAGGTGTTACATTATATCTTTGTTTTTATTTTTTATTGTTTTTGTTTTTTGTTTATTTTTTGCAATCTTATTCTTTTGTCTAAAAAGATACTATCAAAATATTTTTTCCTTTGAAGTTTTATTATATTGTAATACTTTCTTTTACTTTTATATAAATATTTTATCGAACGAGATCTTCATAGTTGTTTTTATTTTCTTAATTATCATGCTAAAATATATTTTTCCAAAATCTTTTCTAAGTTTATATGGGGGAGGTTTATGACGGAGAACGACAAAATTTCTCCACTGGTGAAGAACGTTTTTAGTCCATTAGATGTCAATCCCATGGTGAAAAATAAATAAGCTTATGATAAGCTAAATAAGCTTACACACACCAAATTCATTTATTTTTATTTACACAATGTATTAAAAATAACAAATTTTAACCAAATAAATCTCAATCATTGATTTCATTATAGCTTTTATCTCAGCTCTTCATTCAAACCAAATACAAACCCTAACAAAATACAAGTTTGAGGACCTTCTCTAATGGCTGTCACTGGTGGCTCCTCACCCTACTGTGGGCTTTAGACTTCACACTCGGAGCTGAAAGCTTAGACAGCATGTTCGAGCTTGCCTTAGAACATAATGATAGGAGCTTTTTCTCCATGCTTCGACACCATGTTCTCTGACGAAGCTTGTTGAAATCCCACTATTTTATGCCTACTCAAATTCCATAGCTCCCCCCTCTACTAGCGTCATGAGATCCACTCCAACCTGCACAGGGAGGGCAGATTCTATACGACTATACATAGTTGTAGGTGAACTGGGCATGCGTATAGCTTCTTGATCAAGTGAAGAATGGTGCTTAGAATTCTGACAATGACCTCCTTAGTGGCCTTTAAACGGTGCTAAAGTAGGGCTAGGTCGGAGATGGGAATAGGGCTGGGCCAGCCCTGAAGTGGGGATGGGTTCGATGGTGGAGATGGGAGGAGGAAGAACAAGATTTGGAAAAAAAAAATCTGGGCATATTTTTAGAATAAAAAAGTTATAATTAATTATTGAATCCTATGTGATAGGGTCTATATTTATTTAGTACTCCATTCTTTTCTACCATTGACTTCAAATTTAAGGGTTACGCAATGCCGTTGGATCGTTCTCTAAAGGTGCAAAATATTTGTGCCCCCAACCATAGATTTTTTCTTTTACATTAATCTCGATCAAATTCAAAATATAAAGCAGTGATCCCTGCAATCATCCCTTCAAAGGGATGAAATGAGTGAGATGGGATGGAGCTTTTCATCCAATTTTTGATAGGCCAATGATTTTTTCCTTCTTTTTTTTTTTCTTTTGTATTTTGATTTTTTTGGCTTTCTTTTTCTTTTATTACTTCTGCCTTGTTCTATCGTTTTACCTCTGTTACACTATAACTTCATTCAAATGTCCTGAGTTTTCTATTAGCTTGGTACAACAATTTTTTTTTCTTGAGGATGTATCTTCTTTTAAATTTTTTTACGCCATTCTTTCAATTGTTGTTGTCGAATAAATGTATTTTTATTTTCTAATTTGTTCATGTTGGAAACATATGAAATGTGTGTGTGGGGTTTTTTTAATCCAATTTTTATTGTTATGGCTTTTTTTTCCCTTTCATTTTGCTTCTTCATGGTTACAACATTTTCCATTTGTGAAAAAAACTTCTTTCAAATGTGTTCCTATTTATTTTATAATTTCATTTTGTATATGATTCCTTCACATACTTATGTTCTTCCTCTTGCTTCATCCTATTAAAGCATGTTGGATTTTTCTAATTGGCCCACCAAAACAATTTTTTTCTTTAAATGTTTCTGCTTTTAACTTTGGTTAGGGCATACTTTCAATTGTTATTTTCTAATAAATACATTCTTTCTAATTTGTTTATATGGAGGAAATTTTAAAACTAGCCTTTTCTTTTATTCCTGTTAACATAATTTCTTTTATATGTGTTCATGATTTATGTTTTGGTTTTATTTTATTTTTTTTTCATTTTGCCAGCGATCCTTTAGAAGTGTTCTTATTTTTTTTTAGTATAATACTTAAGAAAACTTATAAAAATGTTTGTGTTAGTTGCCTATTAACTAACAACTAATTAAGATCTTTATTATTAAAAAATTTAAAATTAATAATACTTTAATCAAAACTTAACACGCGATAAAACCTAAAAAATTACTCCCCACCCACGCGTAGCACGTGGGGTTCAACTAGGCTATATAATAGTTGTGATTGGAATTTTGATGCTAGAGCCAATCAGATAGCTTTACTTTTGTTTCTTTTTTGTGCATATCACAAGCTTCAGCAATAAGAATATGTAATACCCAAAAATTAATTAAATATGATTAGTAGGTAAAATAGTGGATTAATATGCCTTAATGTAATTTGAACTTAATTTAATTATTTTGTGCTATTTTCAAATTAACCTCACTTTTAATTATTTCTATTTGCATTTGTTATTTTGAATTTTGAAATAAAACAATTTATCAAATGCCCAACATGTCCTTTCTTCCTAAAACCATGTGCTGGACATGGTATTCTACAAAAAAACCACCCATGTTTCCTTTGTTTAAACTCTCCTCCTCTCTCTCATTTTCCCTCACTCTCTTTCCCTCTCTCATGCTGCCTCTCCTTCTTCTTTCCCTCTCAATTTCGTTCCAAAACTTTGAGCTCAAGCTTTGATCTTCAGCTGTATTGGAAGTCTAGGAATGCAATTACGCTTCCACAAACTCGATTCAAAGCTCAAATCCAAGGATAGTTTACTTTATTTTCAAAATTTCAAAGTTTTCCCCCAAAATTTTCAATTTTCTTTGTGTGTTGAAATCCAAGCTTCTTGAGCTTAAAAACCCTTTAATCTAAGTTAGGGAAACCCAAACCATCATGAATCTAACCTTAATTGAACAAAAATTGAGTTAAATCAAGTTTTTCCTTTTTTTTTTTCTTATTTTCGGATTTATTGAGAAATCCTTGTGAAAAACTTGTTTAAAAGTGTTTAAATGTGTTCTAATGTGTTTTTCTATCATTTATGAACATTACCTATGTCTGAGAACTAAGAAAAACAGGTAAAAATGATATTTTGAGCTCAGGGAAGCCGAAACTCAAAATCTAGATTTTTTCAAATTTTGCTAGTTCGATAGGCCGAACTTGAACTTCAGCAGGCCAGATTCATAAGTTTGGTAGGCTGGATTCATATCCTCGGCAAGCCGAACCTGGAGCAGTTTAGCAGACTGGTTCTGGGTGGCCGGTAGGCTAGACTAGGGAATTCGATAGGCGACTGAACTTTGGAAAAATGACTAATTTTCATTGGTTTTCACTGTTTAAACCATAGGTAGAGACTTTAACCTTATGGCATGATTTTGTGAACTCTAATGGCATACTAAGACACCATGAGATAGCATAGTATTGTAAAATACTTTAAGTTAGATATTGACAAATCTAGTTTACCTTTAAGGTTGTTTGTAGTTCCGTAGAGCTAACGTACAGCGGGTCGAGGCTACGGTGTTGAACTTTAGTACTAGATATCGAGGTAGGACTCCAAACCTCTTTCATTGATAGCCATGTTTTAAAACGAGTTTTGGCCACAAAGTGATTTCTTTCAAAATGTTTTTAAGAATTGATTGAGAAGAATTTTATCAATTGTTTTTCATAGACTGTTGAATGATGAGATGATCGTAATGAATCAAAAAATGAATGTAAATAAGAATACCCGGTAATATGAGACTTGAATAATGATATATATTAGGGCATGATACCATATTCAGAGATCGGGTCATGTAGAGAATGACCTTGGGGACATGTCTCGAAACCCAGCCGGGCCACTACGATGGCGATTCTATTGGTTTTCCCAATAAAAGAATATAAGAACATTTCTAGATGAATAATAAACTAAGTGGTAAGAATGAATTTAATAGATTCTACTTATTTACTATGTTTTATAATTCATGTGCAAATGCTAGATTTTATATCTAAATTAAATGCTTTTCAAAGCTTAGTCCTACTGAGCCCTCTGCTCACATTTTTATTTGTTTTAAAATTCCTCCTCTAGGTGGATTGCAGCTTAGGACCGATTAAGACGTTGCTGGTTGAACACATGAGCCGTAGGAACTCTGTTTAGGTTATTTATTTATTTAATCAAAGCATGTAATATTTTAATCTTTATTTCTCGTATTGGACTATTATTGTAATTTACTATTGTCAATACTATGTCTGTGCACTTATGTATGTCCGGTGGAGCTCGACTCGTATTTATTGGTTTTTATTATTTTATTTTATTTTATCTGCCTTGCCTTAACAATAATTACTTTAAAAAGTTTTAAATTGTCGCGTCTTTAAAATAACTCCAATTATTTAAATTGGTAATCTCATTTAAAAATTTGGTTTAATTAATTTAATTAATCTGTTTCATCATCACCCAGTTCTGTGTATGTGACAAATACATTATTAAATTATTTTTGGCCTATTGCCTTTGAATAAAATTTCTTCGTTTTCCCCCTCAAAAAATAAAAAAGAGAATACATTATTAAATCTTAAATTGTTATCATCTCTATAAAGTACCAAATCCATCCAATTTTGGATTACTCATTAATTGTACATCCGGTTTGATGGATTCACCCCAAAATTTCTAAAATAAAATACCTTAGAAGCAATATTTATAAACCTAACAAGATGTATAATTTATTTTAAATTAGTTTAGGTATTGATTTAGCATGGCTTTTTCTTAGGTTCTACAAGTTTATATTTTGAAGTTGGCAAAAGCAAGAAACAAAAGTGAAATATATTTCTTTTGAATAAGAGAGGAAAATCTTACCATAAATATAACATATTATGAGTAAATTCATCAATTGAAAGATGAGAATTCAGTTACCACCTCATTTCAATAAAAAAGAAGAAGAAAAAAGTAATAATATATCACTGTTCTTTTACAACCACACACGTATACGTACATACACACATTAATTTATTTATGTAAATATAGATGACATTTTGCAAGTTAGAGAATGAGAGCTCCCCTGCTTTGCAATGAATGTGTTTTTGCAAAATAAATGATATACCTTGCAAAGTGAAAAATTAATGAAAAGAAAAAGAAAACTATCCCTTCCCTCTGTTGTTCAATTTGAGATAGGAATCCCTGATTGCTTGCATTTTGTTGACAACCACATTCATAAACAGCCTCTCTCTTGGTGATGCATTGGAGCACAACAATCCAACACGCATCACTGAGACCAAGCATTCTTCCATTCTTCTTGTACCATTCACTTTGTTATTGCCATCTTCTATCATGGTCCGTTCTTCTATCTCTCTTTCATTTCTCCTATCATCATCATTTTCATTATCACTAGCCTCTTCAAAGAGCAAGGAAGGGTCAACTATATCCATGACATGATCTGGAAAAGCCATATACGTCAACTGGTGAATGCTGAGACCGTCTTTGAACATTTCATCTGTTGGTCTTTTTCCGGCGAACATTTCAAGCAAGAGAATTCCATAACTATAACTATCTCCCAATACGGACACTTTGCCACCCATGCCATACTCTACAATTCCAAAAAAAAAAATAAAATCATTTAATTGTTAGTGCGAAAGGCATCGTTGTGAATTCATAATTTAGGAAGGGAAAAAAGAAGTGAAAAAAAATCACAAAAATTGTATGTTTCTGTTACACAAACGGTTAGACATTGCATCATCCCAAGTGGAGCACTTGTCTTCATTTTGTTTAGCAAAATAATTCATACCTGGAGGAATGTATCCAATGGAACCTTTTAGCCCAACTTGCAATGTTTGTTTCGTGGAAAAAATTTCTGATTCTTCAAATAGGAAAGTTGCAAGCCCAAAATCGCTGACATGGGCAACCATGTCATGATCGAGTAGGACATTGCTTGGCTTTAGATCACAATGAACTATAGGTGTTTGGCAATAGTTATGGAGATAATCCAAAGCAGAAGCAACGTCAATTGCTATGTCTAGTCTCTGAACAAAGCTTAACCTTTTGATATTGTGTTGTTTGCCTTTTCTTGGATGCAACCATTCGTCTAGATTTCCATTGGCCATGAACTCAAAAACTAGGCTTTTGAAGTCATTTCCTTGGCGATCAATGCTTGAGCAGGCTGTAACAATCTTAAGAAGATTACGATGTCGTACACTTCTTAAAGCTTTGCATTCGTCGTCAAAACTCTTTGAAGCGCCATGTTGTTCAAGGTTCAATACCTTAACTGCAACCATCTTATATCCAGCAAGTAGTCCTTTATAAACAGAACCAAAACTACCTGAGCCAATCAGATTTTCTTCAGAGAATCCATTTGTTGAGTCAGCAAGATCGGAATAAGAGACATGAACCTGTGAGTTCTCAATAGAAGATGATGTCGAAGGCCTCCGTATTGAACGTTTTACAAAATAACAGAAAAGAAAGAAGCTACTCAGGATTATAACCAATGTAGCTATGCAAATTACCGGAATTGCTACATGTTTAGAAAATATTTTTCTAGAAGAATGAGGTTTTTCATTGGGGCATGCAGGTAAATGTAGTTCTGGTATGCCACCGCAAAGCCGACTATTTCCAATGACCAACACAGCTGATGCATTTGAGAAAATTCCTTCTCTTGACAATTCACCTTCAAAATTGTTATGAGCAATATTGAGATGCTTGAGAGATGAAAACTTGCTAAGAAATTCAGGAACTGGTCCAGAAAAGTTGTTAAGAGAAAGATCTATTTCTTCCAAGCCTCTTAGATTTTCAAGAGATAAAGGAATTTTTCCTTTAAACTCGTTATCCTCCAAATGCAGGCTTCCCAAACTAACACATTTCCCAAGGCTGCTGGGGATTTCACCTGATAACTGGTTTTGAGACACATCCAACTCTGAAAGGTTATTTAGTTCGCCAACTTCATTTGGTAGTGAACCTGTCAAAGAATTATTAGACAAGGTCAAAGAAATGGAGAGGGAGGAAATTTTCATAACCACTTTAGGTATCCTGCCGCTGAGATTGTTACTAGAAAGGTTAAGTATCAACAAATTCCGACATCTTCCGAGGCTTGGAGGTATATTTCCTGTAAGCCTATTCTCTTCCATAAAGAGTCTTCCCAATGAAGTTAAGTTACCAAAAGAGGGGGGTATTGGCCCAGAAAACTTGTTGACATTCAAATATAGACCATACAGCTTCTGAAGCTTTCCAAGTTCATCAGGAACACTACCACTTAAGTGGTTACCTTCCAAACCCAGAAGAGCCAAATTTATAAGGTTTCCAATACCATTAGGAATACTTCCATGTATCACATTACTTCCCAGGGTTAACCTGTCCAAACGGGTTGAGAGGTTGGCAGTTGACTCGGGTAATTCTCCTCCAAAATAATTCCGTGCAAGACCCAAGACCTCTAGAAAGGTGCAATTGATCAACAAACTGAAAATATCTAGATCACCAGTTTTTCCACTTCCTAGTCTATTATCATCAAAATATAGTCTTGACAAGTCTCTCAAGCTTCCAAGATTTAGGGGCAGATCCCCACTTAGACTATTTTGAGCAAAATCAAGCACTTGCAGCGCGGAAGCATTTGACAAGGATGGAGGAATAGGCCCTGTAAATTTGTTAACTCCACCAGCAAATACTACAAGATTAGGGAGAGTAGTGCCAACATCTGGTGGTATTTTTCCATCCAATTGGTTTTGAGCAACAGTGAAATAGTATATAGAAGAAATATTATAAATTGAAGGAGGAACTGTACCAGACAGATAGTTACTCCACAGCACAAATCTTCCCAATATTTTTAGGCGGCCTAGATCTTCTGGTATGCTTCCGTGAAAGTTATTCAGGCTAAGTGAAAGACCATACAAAGAAGAGAAATTCCCTATCCAAGCTGGGATAGTTCCAGTAAGATTGTTACCACCTAAACCAAGGTGAGTCAACTTTATCAATGAACTTAACTCGTTTGGGATTGTCCCAATAAGCTGGTTATATATCAGATCAAGCACTTTAAGCTCTTTACAGTTAGTAATGTTGGCTGGGATCTTCCCTTGGAGTGAATTGGAAGTGAAGTTAATATGCTGCAGATAACGCAGACGGCCGATTTCTTGAGGGATTTCACCACGGAAGCTGTTGTTTCGCAGGTTGATTCCCGTGAGGCGAGTGAGATTTCCTATGGAGGGTGGGAGAGAACCAGCCAAACTGTGTCTCTCCAAGTTCAACAACACGACTCTTTCACCGTTGGTGTTGCAAGTAATGCCAAACCAATAGCAGAATTGGACAGAGTCATTCCATAGCTTCATGATTCCGAGAGGGTCTTGAGTTATCCGGCTCTTGAAGTCTAGTAAAGCCAGAACATCAGACTCGTTTCCATGAGTTGCTGATGCGGATGAAACCATGCATAACATAATAATCACATGAAGAAACATTGGCGAAAAAACCGACACGGATTTGGGAAAACAATGCTTCATTCTTTCAGGGATATTCCGGATTTCCTTCATATTCAAAATCCCAGTGCCAATTAATTATCTAAAAAAAATTCGAGAGCCGGTTTGATCTAGTGGAAAGCATTGAGAATTTTACACGTAAAAAGTTAGGTAGCTTGGAGTCAAAACGTTGGACCACGTCGGGTAGAAATGATGAGTACCATATATATATTTATATCGTGTAGGTCCAAATTTAATTAGTAGATAATAGATGTCTACTTGCAGTTGGAATTCAATAAAAGTTGTTAACTTGTACACGTTTAGTTGGCCGAAAAAGAAAAGAAAAGAAAAAATCTGTACGGAGTAAAGAAAAAGAAAGCACACTGAGATAAATTATTCAATGCATAGACCTTTCGGCCATCTACCCAGAAAAGAGAAGAAAAAGAACAGATCGTTGGGTAGTTGATATAAGCTGCAATAAGATATGAGGCTTTCAAATTTAACTTTCTTTACTACAATTATTATAATGGTCAAAACAAACGTTATGCAAATGGTTCATGAACTCAAAAACTAGGCTTTTGAAGTCATTTCCTTGGCGATCAATGCTTGAGCAGGCTGTAACAATCTTAAGGAGATTACGACATCGTACACCTTTTAAAGCTTTGCATTCATCGTCAAAACTCTTTGAAGCGCCATGTTGTTCAAGGTTCAATACCTTAACTACAACCATCTTATATCCCGCAAGTAGTCCTTTATAAACAGAACCAAAACTGCCTGAGCCAATCAGATTTTCCTCAGAGAATCCATTTGTCGAGTCAGCAAGATCGGAATAAGAGACATGAAACTGTGAGTTCTCAATAGAAATGATGTCGAAGGCCTCGGTGTTGAACATTTTACAAAACAACGGAAAAGCAAGAAGCTACTCAGGATTATAACCAATGTAGCTATGCAAATTACTGGAATTGCTACATGTTTAGAAAATATTTTTCTAGAAGAATGAGGTTTTTCATTGGGGCATGCAGGTAAATGTAGTTCTGGGACGCCACCACAAAGTCGACTATTTCCAATGACCAACACAGCTGATGCATTTGAGAAAATTCCTTCTCTTGACAATTCACCTTCAAAATTATTATGAGCAATATTGAGATGCTTGAGAGATAAAAACTTGCTAAGAAATTCAGGAACTGGTCCAGAAAAGTTGTTAAGAGAAAGATGTATTTCTTCCAAGCCTCTTAGATTTTCAAGAGATAAAGGAATTTTTCCTTTAAACTTGTTATCCTCCAAATGCAGGCTTCCCAAACTAACACATTTCCCAAGGCTGCTAGGGATTTCACCTGATAAATTGTTTCGAGACACGTCCAACTCTGAAAGGTTATCTAGTTCACCAACTTCATTTGGTAGTGAACCTGTCAAAGAATTATTAGACAAGGTCAAAGAAATGGAGAGGGTGGAAATTTTCATAACCTCTTTATTAGACAAGATCAAAGATTGTTACCACCTAAACCAAGGTGAGTTAACTTTATCAATGAACTTAACTCGTTTGGGATTGTCCCAATAAGCTGGTTATATATCAGATCAAACACTTTAAGCTCTTTACAGTTAGTAATGTTGGCTGGGATCTACCCTTGGAATGAATTGGAAGTGAAGTTAATATGCTGCAGATAACGCAGACGGCCGATTTACTGAGGGATTTCACCACGGAAGCTGTTGTTTCGCAGGTTGATTCCCGTGAGGCGAGTGAGATTTCCTATGGAGGGTGGGAGAGAACCAGCCAAACTCTGGCTCTCCAAGTTCAGCAACATGACTCTTTCACTGTTGGGGTTGCATGTAATGCCAAACCAATAGCAGAATTGGACACAGCCATTCCATAACTTCATGATTCCCAGAGGGTCATGAGTTATCCGGCTCTTGAAGTCCAGTAAAGCCAGAACATCAGACTCATTTCCATGAGTTGGTGATGCGGATGAAACCAAATCGTTGCTCATGCATAACAGAAAAATCGCATGAAACATTGGCCAAAAAACCTGTGACACCCGTTATTCTTCTAACGGGTATTGAGGTAATTAAATTAATTTTTAATGTATAAAAAAAAATTGCTTCATTTAAATTTATTTTATAATATTTATTTTTATCTATTTTTAAATTTTCTAAAATTCTCCTATATTTATTTAGTATGATTACTAAAAAGCCTTAGAACTTCTAATAAATCTCAAAAATGTCATATTGGCATTATGTGTGTTAAAGTCTTTAGATGAGACATAAGGATATCTTTTCCAACTACTCTTGACCCTCATTTTCTTTATTTCCTCCGTGACATGCTTCAACATGTCTCCTCTATAATTGTTTCTATCACTTCTTTTCAAAGACTTCATCTTTTCTTCCTTTTTCTTCCACGGTTCCCACACTCTTCTTCTCATTTCTTTGCTGAAGCAAAATACTTAGAGAACTTCTTCAAGGCAGCCATAAAAATCAGCCACCATCACCTCCATTTGAGCAAGAATTTCAGTCATACCGAAGTAAAGGAACCTGTTTTGAAGTCATTTCAAGCTTCCAACTAACCATAATCCGAGGTTAGAATCTTATGAACAAATTTAGTCTTTCATTTATAAATTTTCTTTTATACTAAAGGATTATTCAAATTTGCGTTCTTAAACCTAAGTATATGTTTGTTGCTATTTTGGAGCATATGTATGAAGTCTAAGTGTATATGCCCTAGACAGAAAATTTATATTGTTAAACTTTATAATACCTCTATGGGCAGTGGTTATTTCTTGAAATTCTAAGATTAAATTAAAATAAATTTTATGAATGTAGTTGTATGTTGTGCTTTAGTTTTAATTGTCCTTATGCACGCCTTAGGATCAAGGGAGTATGGAGCTAACGCTAATTGATTCCAGGATTAAGAGACTGTTGATAAGCTTAAAAGGTAGGGATTCTATTACTCATTTTTGTGAGGTTTTTATAGAATTAAAATTGATTGTTTTGCCGCAATATATATATATCTATGTTGAACTGATATTATATGAGTATCATATATGAAACTATGACATGGACTCGTCTTGTATTGTACGGCGAGGAACATAATGAATTGACATATGTTATAAATTGAGAAGCATGGTTAGGAAAATTGACTCTATTAATAATGATTTAATATAGAGAAATGGTGAGACATGAAGAGGGCGGCGATTACGTCCTTGGGCATGAATACCCTAAAAGGTAAAATAGGGGGAAGGTGATGACGCTTCCTTGGGTTGAAAGTCCCAGAACACACTGTACAGGAATCGACTTGGTGAGGACTCGGGGCTTGATGTCCCCTCACCGGAACACCCTTGGAATGTTTATAGGGTGATCAAGTGCGCCCATTTGGGTTTCGATGAGTTGAGTGATACTCAATTTAACATGGATACCTATGAACAATGATGATTGGTAATATTTGTATAAATGTGTAATTATGACACTTGGTAATGATTAACTACGGTATCCATAAGATGTGATCATAATAAACCTCATAATGTGGAATATGATGTAACCTACTAACCATGCAGATTTTAATGTGGTAATGATAGAGGTGAGTAATGGCTTTCTCTACTGAGCATAGTGTTGCTCATACCCTTATGTTTATATCTTTTCAGGACTCACTAAGTGTGAGGTGGCTACGAGAAATATAGTTGAGAACGTGATGTAGCTATATTACATTGGGACTGCTTCAATCGCTGAGAATGTTCTTCATGATAATGTAAGCATCAATTGTTACTTCTGTGACTGTATTACAATGTGTTGAGGGTTAAAATGATGATGACAACAGTTTATATTATTAAATTTAAGGTGCTACATTAAACTGTGGTTTAATTGTCGTTTATATTTTTATTTTTGAGTTGAGAGTTTTCATTTAAGTCCCGGGCAAATTTTATTTTTAAGGTTTTACTTTTATTATTTATTTTTATTTTATCTCATTAAAAACTGTTAACCCCCATATAGGGGCGTTACAGAATTTTTGGTATCAGAGCCTAGGTTCGGTTAACCTAGGGAGTGTAGCACCACTTTAAAAAATATATTTTTGAGATGGTTTTGAAGCTGAATTTTCATTGTCATCATCAAAATGAACCTTCACATTGATTTATACAGTCTAGAAGGATGTAACATGGAAAGGCCATAGAATGAAAATACTTATGGTTATATGAGTACAATAATTATATAGAAGGAAAGTATTAATAGTTATGAGGGAATGATAATTATATGGAATGAGTTTATAAGTAGAATGCTTATGAGAGATTCGTATAATATTAGGATCTATAAGCATATCTAATTCGTATAAACGATGAGAAATTCGTGTAGATACGAGGATTTAAGAGCCTTTTGTCTCGTGAAAAACAATAAGAAATATAAGGCTTGATTTATTGATTTTAAAGTTTGGCATAGATATGCCAAATTTTTCGTAATTGATTCAAACCTAAGTAATGATTATGTGTGGATTCGATGGAGCACATAAGTGTCAATGTCTTTTCTTAAAAGTTCTATATATTTGAGGAATATGATATAAGTTGGGAATCATGGTATTGAATCTTGAGAGAGATAAATGTTAGACTTTTGGTCTGTTGAGACTGTGTAAAGTCTAGAATGCATGAATCTCAAAATTGGAATATTTCGTTACGTACATTGTATTTAAGTGTATCAGTGAATCTTTTGGTTACCTAAGGTTTTGTTATATGAGGAAATTATATATTGTATGAGTAGAATTGTGGGGATTATAGATGTTCTTAAGTAGTAACATCAAGTGTCTTTGTTCATTGATATGGTCTACGTTGAAAGACGTAAATCGTATTGATTTCAAGGTTAGTCGCATTCTAAACCCTTGGTAGTAATGATGATGAATCCATTGATAGATGTTGAGTATTAGGAATAACATATGGGTGTATGCATTGTTCAATAAGGTTTTGATTAAAACAAAATTATTTGAGTTGCTGGAAGATTATGTTGTTATGAAATGATTTTAAATATCATTCAGGAAGATCCTTGTTGTCGTTAAATTAGATTTGTTGTTCATAGTTAACTTTATCTATAGTGGGCTTTAAATTGGGTTTAAGATTTATACAAATTGGTTTTCAATTTTATGTTTGTTATTTAACTCGTTCTAAATGTGTTAAGGCCCGAAACAACCTGACCATTTTCAACTAAGAACATTTGGGCCTAGTTTAAATCCTAAATCAGTTTGATTCATACTGTCTCTCCCACGTGGTCTCTATACGTGTCATATACAGTGGTTTAATTAATGTTTACAAATACGTTTACTGTGCATAGGAGCTTATTTCTCCGAGTTCACTTTTTCTCTCTTAATTTGTTATTTTCTCTCTAAATCGCAAATCCTCTTCTTTTTCATTAAAAATTCTTCTTTTTCTCTAAAAGAAGAAGGAATTTTAGGATTCTGCAATTTACTATCTTAATTTTTCCTTTCTATTTACTCTTCTTTCATCTCATCATGGACCCAAAGTACCAACACCTGAGAAAGTATTTCCCATCACTCTCCCAAAAGATTCTTAGAAAGAAATACAAGGCTAGAATTACTCGGTTGTGGATTCTTATGCGTTTTGGCATCCCTTGTGATGTGAGAATGTTAATAGAGGGGAAAATCCGTCCGAGTGACTTTAGTCAAGATGTCGGTTTACCAGGAACAGGTACCAGTCGTAGTGCAATGAAAAGAAGAGCTCGTGCCATCGTGGTCACTTGTAACAAATGTGGAAGACAAAATTGTAACGGTAAATGTACTTCACCTGGTTATATGTCTACGAATAGAGAGGATAAAATAAGGTTTTGTAGGGATGGACTTTCAAAGGAGAACTTGGATAGCATCCATCCTCCTCTCCACGGTCACCCTAGTGGATATGTTCAAGGAGCTATTTTTAAACTCTGGCCTAAATTTTATACAGAAAGACAACGCCTCAGGAATATGGTATTTCTAGATCCTGTTTGTCAAGTCATAAGAAAACTGGATGGGGAATAAGTTATCGCTCTATAAAGGTTATTTAGTCTTTGCTTATTTGAAGCAGTTTTAGCTGATGTTCAACAGTTTGTGTTTTTCTTTTACTCAGAATATTTGCTTTTGTGTTTGAAATAATTGTGATTATTAGATTGATACAGTAAGTGTTAATATCTTATTTAATTTATGATTTTCTTAAATATATATATAATAAAATATATTATCTTATCAGACACGTTACATACGGTACAGTAATATGTTTGAATTTTGAAAAGCTTATCCAGATATTTCAAGATTTGTGTCTCAAATTTCAAAAGTTCTACAGTATTTGTCGTTTATATTAAATTTCTAGACTTGGTGTATATTTGTCAAAAAGTCTACAGTTGTGTCATGAGGGTCTTCTGTCGAATTGCTCTCAATTGTCAAAAGTTATACAATTAGAGTCTAATCTTTTTCAAAAAGTGAATCAAATTTTCTGTAAACTATCAATCACCTTATCTTACTTTCTTATCCGCACAAGATTTTGTTTAAATCTTTGGATTACCTTTTCATTACCTACTCGTCTATCTCTTTAGCCCTTTTTGTATATTTCTCATCTTTAAAATCTCATGTAGAACCCGAAGTCTAAGTGGAGCAGACATTAAGCAACCACTTCTATAAACCAAATATGTCTACCTCCCAGTCCACGAAGAAAATAAAGAATGTCTGTGTCTTTTGTGGTTCCAGCCTTGGAAAAGATAAAGCTTATTTAGAAGCTGCAAATCACTTAGGGCAAGTCCTAGCACGCAAGAAGATTAACATAATCTATGGGGGTGGTAGTATAAAAATGATGGTAAATATGGCACTAGCAGCTAGGTCTAGCGACGCTACTGATGTAAGAATTTGGCCTCATATTCCAGTTGAAGGAAACCTTTGTAAGGAAGCCATAGGTAAGGGAGAAGGAGTCAGGAGTATCCCTAAAAATTTTAAAGACATAATCTATAATTCTGATGCTTTTATAGCATTACCTGGTGGTCTAGGTACTCTTGAGGAAATATTTATAGTTGCTTGTGGGCAATTGTTGGGCTTTTATTCCAAACCTTTGGGACTGCTGAACGTAAAGGGTTTTTATGACGGTCTTTTGAAATTTCTAGATTACGCTGTGGAAGAAAACATCACTACAGAATCGGAGAGACAAATCTTTGTCACTGCTTCAACAGCTGAGGAATTGATAGATAAAATGCAAATCATACATCCAGAATCCGACACTGCAACATCCAAGCTTGAATGGGAAAGGGAAAGCCGGGAGCGGCCAATTGATTTGAATCTCCATCTGTAATCTTTTTGTTTTATCTTTGGCATGTAGGCATGTGTGTCCGTATTTCGTGTGTTACGAATAACCGTTTGCCTTGTATTCTGTGTTTCTTGTGGTACGTTGTTGTTCAATCTTTTAGATTCATTGAGCCTAATGCCGGGATGGCTGGATACGGAGTACTTGATGCTCTCGAAACGCATCCTTCTTAAGGTCCGATCTTTTGTTTATCGATGTTTTTGTATCCTCTAAGCATGCATGATATGGATAGCTGGTATACGGAGTGCCTTGTACTCTCGAAACGTATCCGTATCATGTTTGTAATGTGTAATATTCTGTTAATATTATGTGGAAGTACCAAAGTCAGTTATGGGGATATTCCATATGAAATATGAGTATATTATTTGGATTGAATGTTTGTGTCATGAGGATAGCTGTTTAATGAAAAATATGTCGGGTATGTTTGCAACCAGAGATTCCGTTTAATATCTCTATGAATAAGTTTAATGTATGGTTTTGAATATAAGTGTTTGTGATATATGTTTTATGATTATGTTTTAGTTTATTAGTTGAGGTATGAAATCAAATATATTTGACTTTTCCTTACTCAAAAAGGAAAAGGAACCTAAAGATGAAGTATATAAAATTTCTCTGGCAATCTCCTTAAATGTGATTGTAAATCACAGTCCATGGACAATGAAGGACTGGAATCATGATATGGTCAATATGTAGGCCTGATCAGATTCTTAGACTATTATACGGTGTTATAAGTTGAAACTTGTCAGAAATACTCTCATTGAGGGATTTAGGAGTAAGATTTATTATGCAAGTAAATAAGTGGAGATACGATAACTTAAATTTGGAGGACAAACAACATTAACGGTTTAGACTCAGAATTGGAATCATAGTGGAATCATAATTTTTACTAGTATTGCTAGAATTGAAATTTCGAGGACGAAATTTCTTTAAGGGGGGTAGAGCTGTGACACCCGTTATTCTTCTAACGGGTATTGAGGTAATTAAATTAATTTTTAATGTATAAAAAAAAATTGCTTCATTTAAATTTATTTTATAATATTTATTTTTATCTATTTTTAAATTTTCTAAAATTCTCCTATATTTATTTAGTATGATTACTAAAAAGCCTTAGAACTTCTAATAAATCTCAAAAATGTCATATTGGCATTATGTGTGTTAAAGTCTTTAGATGAGACATAAGGATATCTTTTCCAACTACTCTTGACCCTCATTTTCTTTATTTCCTCCGTGACATGCTTCAACATGTCTCCTCTATAATTGTTTCTATCACTTCTTTTCAAAGACTTCATCTTTTCTTCCTTTTTCTTCCACGGTTCCCACACTCTTCTTCTCATTTCTTTGCTGAAGCAAAATACTTAGAGAACTTCTTCAAGGCAGCCATAAAAATCAGCCACCATCACCTCCATTTGAGCAAGAATTTCAGTCATACCGAAGTAAAGGAACCTGTTTTGAAGCCATTTCAAGCTTCCAACTAACCATAATCCGAGGTTAGAATCTTATGAACAAATTTAGTCTTTCATTTATAAATTTTCTTTTATACTAAAGGATTATTCAAATTTGCGTTCTTAAACCTAAGTATATGTTTGTTGCTATTTTGGAGCATATGTATGAAGTCTAAGTGTATATGCCCTAGACAGAAAATTTATATTGTTAAACTTTATAATACCTCTATGGGCAGTGGTTATTTCTTGAAATTCTAAGATTAAATTAAAATAAATTTTATGAATGTAGTTGTATGTTGTGCTTTAGTTTTAATTGTCCTTATGCACGCCTTAGGATCAAGGGAGTATGGAGCTAACGCTAATTGATTCCAGGATTAAGAGACTGTTGATAAGCTTAAAAGGTAGGGATTCTATTACTCATTTTTGTGAGGTTTTTATAGAATTAAAATTGATTGTTTTGCCGCAATATATATATATCTATGTTGAACTGATATTATATGAGTATCATATATGAAACTATGACATGGACTCGTCTTGTATTGTACGGCGAGGAACATAATGAATTGACATATGTTATAAATTGAGAAGCATGGTTAGGAAAATTGACTCTATTAATAATGATTTAATATAGAGAAATGGTGAGACATGAAGAGGGCGGCGATTACGTCCTTGGGCATGAATACCCTAAAAGGTAAAATAGGGGGAAGGTGATGACGCTTCCTTGGGTTGAAAGTCCCAGAACACACTGTACAGGAATCGACTTGGTGAGGACTCGGGGCTTGATGTCCCCTCACCGGAACACCCTTGGAATGTTTATAGGGTGATCAAGTGCGCCCATTTGGGTTTCGATGAGTTGAGTGATACTCAATTTAACATGGATACCTATGAACAATGATGATTGGTAATATTTGTATAAATGTGTAATTATGACACTTGGTAATGATTAACTACGGTATCCATAAGATGTGATCATAATAAACCTCATAATGTGGAATATGATGTAACCTACTAACCATGCAGATTTTAATGTGGTAATGATAGAGGTGAGTAATGGCTTTCTCTACTGAGCATAGTGTTGCTCATACCCTTATGTTTATATCTTTTCAGGACTCACTAAGTGTGAGGTGGCTACGAGAAATATAGCTGAGAACGTGATGTAGCTATATTACATTGGGACTGCTTCAATCGCTGAGAATGTTCTTCATGATAATGTAAGCATCAATTGTTACTTCTGTGACTGTATTACAATGTGTTGAGGGTTAAAATGATGATGACAACAGTTTATATTATTAAATTTAAGGTGCTACATTAAACTGTGGTTTAATTGTCGTTTATATTTTTATTTTTGAGTTGAGAGTTTTCATTTAAGTCCCGGGCAAATTTTATTTTTAAGGTTTTACTTTTATTATTTATTTTTATTTTATCTCATTAAAAACTGTTAACCCCCATATAGGGGCGTTACAAAACCAACATGGATTTTGGAAAACAACGCTTCATTCTTTCAGGGATATTACAGATTTCCGTGATATTCAAAATCCCAGTGCCAATTAACTATCTAAAAAAATCCGAGAGCCAGTTTGATCCAGTGGAAAGCCTTGAGAGTTTCACAGTAAAAAAGTAAGTTATTAATGTTTGTAGTTTGGAGCCGAATCTTTGGACCACGTAGAGTAGAAATGATGAGCATCATATTTATATCATGTAGGTATTGGTAGCTGATGGATATCTGGTGGCAGTTAGAATTCAATAAACCTTGTTGACTTATACACGTTTAGTTGGCTAAAAAAGAAAAGAAAAGAAAAGAAAAAAAAAAAAAAAAACCTGAACAAGTAAAGAAAAAGAAAGCAAACTGAGATAATTAATTCAATGCATCCACATTTTGGCCCGCTACCCAGGCCAAAGAGAAAAAAAAAATTTTTGTTCGGTAGTTGATGTAACTTGCAATAAGATAGGAAGCTTTCGAATTTAACTTTCTTTACTACTTCAATTTTCATAATTGTCAAAACAAACAACAAACATTATGTGAATGGTTAATTATATCGACACTTTCTCTGTTTTATTAAAATAATAGAGTCAAAAAAGCTTTACAAGGACATCGCCTTTGTTAATTAACTGTGAATTTTGACCAAACTTTATTTGTCAAATGTTTTTAAAATACTAAAAATGCCTCTCAATATATATAAAAAAATGTTTTCCTTTTTACTATATGTAAATTTTTACCCTCATTTTGCATAAAAATGTATTTGTTTTTTTTTTTTAAACTTAGAGGTAGGGGATTTAAGCCCTTTACCTTATGGTAGAGTCGGGTGTGATGTTCTGCTCAGCTATGTATACAATTATCATAAAAATGTATTTAATTTTATAAAACAATGCAAACGAAGTGCAAGTAAAAAAGAGAGAAAAGATAATATGAGGGTTGTCACTTTCTATTCTTTGATTTTTAAATAACGTAAAATACATATTCATACAATCTCTAATTATAGGCAATGGATCATATTTAGAGGTAAAAGAAAGAAACATAAGTTACCTACAATGAAATTACAAAGAGATAATACACACTAATAAGAAGGGAGTTAATATTCAATAAAATGCATGCATAATACCAAAAAGTGGCATCCACATGCACAATTGATTTCTTATACTCACCTTAGATGTCTATCACACAAACAATATGTCTCTTTAAAACCTTACAAAAAAAATACTATGGGAAAAAAGTTAGTAAAGAAAAAAGAATACATTATTCTTATAGATATGCCGTTAAAACTGCCTCGTTAAGAATCAAATCGTTGCTCATGCATAACAGAAAAATCACATGAAGAAACATTGGCCAAAAACCAACATGAATTTGGGAAAAAACAATGCTTCATTCTTTCGGGGATATTACGAATTTCCTTGATATTCAAAATCCCAGTGTCAATTACTTATATAAAAGAAAAAAAAAATCCGAGAGCCAGTTTGATTTAGTAGAAAGCATTGAGAGTTTTACACGTGAAAAAGTTGGTCATTAATGTTTGTAGGTTGGAGTCAAAATTTTGGTCCACGTAGAGCAGCAATGATGAGTACCATATTTATATCATGTAGGTCCAAATTTAATTAGTAGATAATAGATGTCTAGTTGCAGTTGGAATTCAATAAAACTTGTTAACTTTTACACGTTTAGTTGGCTAAAAAAGGAAAAAGAGAGAGAGAGAGAGAGATAGACACTGACAAACTGTACAAAGTAAAAAAAAACAAAAAAAGAAAGCATATTGAGATAATTAATTCAATGCATCTACATTTTGGCCCTCGACCCAGCCAAGAGAGAAAAATAATAGATCGTTGGGTAGTTGTTATAAATTGCAATAAGATATGAAGCTTTTGACTTTCTTTACTGCTTCAATTAATTGTCAAAACAAACATTATGTAAATGGTTAATTATACTGATATTTTGTGTGTTTTGTCAAAATAATAGAGTTATATTTTACCTAAACTAATTATGTAATGCCCCTGATTTTATATTTTAGTTGACTATTAAAATTTTTTAAGATACCAAAAATGCCTCTCAATATGTAAAAAATATATTTTTTATTATATATATGTTTTTACCCTTATTTTGCATGAAAAACTGTGTTTAGTTTTATAAAACAACACAAAATAATATAAAAGATTAATTACGAAGCATAGGTAAGGGAGAGAGACAAAAGATAATATAAAAGCTATTACTTTCTATTCTTTGTTTTTTAAATGTTGTAAAATACATGCTCACATAAAAATAATTGATAGGCAATGGATCATATTTGGAGGTAAGAGTAAAAACACAAGTTACATACAATGGAATCAGGGAGAGATAATACACACTATTAAGAAGAGACACTACTAAGAACCAAGTCTTAAACTGTCGTAGAAAACTTTAACGCTGGTTAAAAAACCATAATGAAATCATCTATCGTAGTACCATCGGGTTTTGTACGACAATTTTTTACCATCATGGAAGGCCTCTTAAGGCAGTAATAGGGTGGTTTGGTGCGTACCTACCACGATGGTTTTTGTTGTGGAATTGAATGATTAAACAGTGGTTTTTCTAAATAACCGTCGTGTAGTGTTGGTTATATTTAGCTAACATGATGGTTTTTCTAATAAACTGTCGTGTAAGGTGTTGTTTCCACAACGGTTTGTATTAAAATCGTGAAAAATTGGTCATCAGTAAGAAAATACCCAGAATTTCTAGTTTCTCACAAGATGGTCCGTCCGGTGTGTTATCCATTAATACAAGGCTCTGGTTGCAAAGTAAGATATTTACATTGAAATAAAATATTTACAAAATCATTTAGATTGAACTATTTTACAAAATCATCCTAAAAAAAACTATTGTCCAAAACCATTAATTAATTCTAGCTATATCCAAGATACCTATTTACAAATTGTACAACTAAACTCTAACATCATTTATATCCTTATCTATCTAAAATTCCTTTTTTGACAGCCCTTGTATACCATTATTAATTATTTCCCACATGTAACGTTAAATAAAAAAACTGCATTCTACGTTTCCTCTTTGTCTAGGATACTTACAGTGGGAAGATCGTGTTCCATTCACTCGCCTTGTTATATAGTTTCCCACTTAAATTTTCCAATCATTAAGGGCCCTAACAATTTTTCATGATTAAAATGAATTAAACACAATAATGTAAAACTTATCAAACCGTATTTTATAACAAAATTTGATACTTACATTTTTGTGAGTGATAAAAAATCATCACGTGGTGGGCGTTCAAAGGGTTCAAACCAAAATATTTGGTCATCCTATGATGAAACAAGTGCCACCATCTAATATTACCCAACATCATATGGCATGAAGAATAATTTCTCTTTTGGTGCTTGAGCTAAAAGGTTGAAGAATGATGTGGCGCACTCTCTAACATCATTATGTGGGTAACACTTGAGACAAGTGGCTGGCTATACAAAGCCAAAATTGTGAGCTAAGCCCTGACATTCACAATATTCCACCAAAATACTACAATACAACAATACATGGACTTATTTTAACACACCTTACAAATCTGGTTAGATTTAAAAAAGTAAGAATTAAGGGTAGAGTTATTGCCTGAGGTATACCATTATATAATTTACCTCGATTTTTTCAAAGTTGATAAAGTAACAAATGTCTTCATACTCCGCATAGATAAGCATTTCATTGGCAGTGGTTGTTGCCGGTATCAGGCATTGCACCATCAACCCATCTCGCATGATATCATATACATACAATGCCAATTACATATATGGTGCAGGAATTCAAGGGAAGTTAAATAAAGGAAGGGGCTTATTCACAACAGGTTGTTTCCTAAACGCTAGATGTTGTTCTACGTCAGGTTGTGACTCTCTTGCTTTTCTAACACCTTTCTTTTTTGGGCATTTCTTTATCTCAATTTTGTCAAGAACATGGCTAGGCACTCAACGTGTCTTCGTTGTTGCAACGACTTCACTTAACCTTTTCGGCCATGCAACGAAGCTTTCAGTGGCTTCACCCATAATTGTTACTTCAATAGCCAAAAAAGGTAGTGTAGCCTTTTCGAGTCTAGGGGTAATAATGTTAGGCGCACATTTTCGTCCCTTATGGGTCTTTTATGGTCTGTATCAATTGTAAGATTCTCCACCATATCTTTCCAAGCACAACAAGTGCACACCCACCATTAATTGAATCATCAATAAAAACTCTACCTTCTAGATGTTTTGCGGGCTCTTAACGATGAGGTGACACTAGAGCTTCTAAAGCTTCTGCTTCTTTGTTGGGAAGGTTATAGCTAGCCTTAAAGCTGTTATTTTGTGAAACAGTCTCATCCATCGGTTTAACACTTCCTTGTGAAATAAAGTTGATCACAAGACCCCGCAGTTCTGTAATTTCCCATTGCATATTCAACACTTGGGAATCAAATCTCAAAGTGGGCTGGAGGTCAAAGTATTGAGACTACTTGACATACTTAGTTTGATCACTAACATGCCCTAAATGTTATGGTTTTCCTAGTGCCCTCATCAGTATGTCATCGTTATCGACAGACTCTAAGGTCCCTTCAGTTTGTTGCTTCGTGTACTCATTTTGTAAAACAATAACAAATCAAGTTGTTCTTAATATGTTGCTAAAGTTATAGAATTACAAATTAAGAAGTTAAGTTCAATAAACCTACAATCATTTGACCAATTTCTACATATTTTAGACCTTTGAATTGTTTATCAAGACTTTGACATGATTTTACTCACAGCTCCTTCTGTGATGGTTGCACACTTGTCTCAACTAACAATATTTTGCTATGTTAGTAAAATATTAATGATAGAATCATTGATATATGTAATAAGAGTAAGATAATAATGTACCAATAATTGCTCAACCACTTGATATCCGTATCTTCTAACCCTAGAGCCATATCCATTTTGCGCTCTTTTTTTTCTTGTGTTTGTTGATAATAGTTGAAATTCGGCGAAACATCGATACAGAACAACTTTTTCCAATCTTTTGCGGTTATGAGGGGTAGTTTTGTACTACTATAGGCAACTGCTTAAATATATTGTCATCATTATCCAAAACAAAAAGGTTAGACTTTACAAAAATATCATAGTGGTCGAATCTAAACCCCTTTGCTAGTTTAGCACAAATTTTCATGCTTTTTTCCTATACCAATCCTCAATTGTGAAATTTTCGTAGATCTCTTTCCAGATAACATTTTTTACTTTGTCCAATTCCTTAGTTCTCTAATCTTTAATCCATATTGGAATATAATCTTAACTAAGAACTCTAATCCAATTTTTTTATTCATTTTCACATGCCTTTAGTTGACCTTTTGCATCGAAGGTCACTTTTATTCTTAATTGCCTCATCCTTATCCTATGAACTTTTTTCATTAAAGTAGCTCTAAGCTTAAAATCAACTTTAGGATCGAATTTGGTTTTTCTTCGGGGCTTTCTCACTCGTTTCCCTTGCTCCATTGGGAAGAAGACGACATATACTCCTCATGATTGCTCTCTTATGATATTTTTACCTAATCTAAACTAAATCTTCATTGAAAACCAAACAATAAACCAATAAAGCAAACATGCTAAAAAAAACCAACATAAAACAAATTATATGTTAACATAACTAAAACTATATGAAATCGCAATTAATAGAAATAAAACAAATTAACATAACAAATTAATAGAATTAACAAAAATAACGAAAATAAAACTAATTAACATAAAAAACTAAACCTAAAGAATACTAAAATAACAAAAAAATAAAACCAACAAAACTAATTGCTAGTGACGGTCATAGAGGTTGTTCATCAAATATGTGGTGGGCATCACAACAATACTTAGGCATCACATATGCAAACACATGAAAAATAACCTCTTCTTATACCAAAATTTTTAGATGGTTTAAAGTTCATTCATACACCAAATACAATTAATACATGCTAATATATATATATATATATATATATAACAAATTAATATAATTAATATTAAAACTAAAACTCTTACAACACTAAAGCTAAGTAACACTATCAAATAACACTAAGTTGAGAACTAATAATAACACTAAAACTAATTAAAGTTAAAACTAACAAAAACATATAAATAAATAATTAAAAACAAGACTAAATAATAAATAATAAATAAATATGATACAACTAAAAATTAAAAAAAGGTTTGAAATTACCAACGACAGCGAATTTGGTGGAACATCGAGGGACGATGTCAAACAATGGCGGAATCGGTGGAATATCAAGAGATGAGGTCGAGTGGTAGGATAAAAGCTGGGGTCATTAGGATTTGGCACAAACAATGGTGGAGAGAGTGACTAAGAATGAGGAGAAATGTTGCATCGAATGGCCATAGCGGGGGTCGTGGGGGTTAGGTCAACGGCAGGGGTAGTGGGGAGAGTAAGAGAGAGGGTTTGAGAGTTAGAGAAAGGAAAAAAATTCAAAAATGGGAGAATGAGAGGCGTGGGGCTTAGATTTA
The DNA here is from genome assembly GCA_025403435.1 of Artocarpus heterophyllus. Lineage (NCBI taxonomy): Eukaryota > Viridiplantae > Streptophyta > Magnoliopsida > Rosales > Moraceae > Artocarpus > Artocarpus heterophyllus. The sequence continues at coordinate 17,871,669 of CM046344.1, read as the reverse complement.
GGTAGGGCCCCAAAACGACGTAGTTTTAGCCCCCTTACACAGCCAATTTTAGGTCTTTTTCCTTGTCTACCTAGGGTGGCCCATCTTAATTTACAAATGCTCATTTTTTCCTCTTTTTTCCTTTGGTTCCTCAACATTGGTCCATTCGACATCTTTGCGAAGCAAGTGGGAAACATCATCGTCAAAATCATTAACCTCTTCAACTGGTAGCAATCCCTTTCGAATGAGGGGATGTATATGTAATCCTCAGCAAATTCTTTACCGTCAAGAACTCCTCTTCGCTTCATCGGGACGACTAAGGACAACTCCAAACGTTCAGGATCTGTTTGTATAAAAAACTTGGATTACTCGAATTGCCATAATGATGGGATCATTTTTGTATCCTAATCGCCTAAGTTAACTACCGTGACACCATCATTATCAGTCTTAATATAGTTATTGTTGGCCCACTTGCACTTTAAAAGTACTATACACAATCCCCATAATCAAGTTCTTAAATATCTTCAATGAAACCAAAGTAGTTCATGGTCCCATATACATAGAGAGTCACAATGTTATTTTGCACGGGATAATTTTCATCTCTTTCACGAGTGTAAAAAGCGTAATCATTTATGGAATATGATCTATACCTTGTAAGTATCGACGATGGTCCTCTAGCTATGTTCTTTGTCTTTTGAGACACTTCTATCTTGTGATGTGGAGTACTTGGCATAGTGTATACTCTAATCCACTTCTGAAAGGTCTGGTTGTGTTTATCTTACAACCACTTCTAACTTCTTGTTCTTTTGGGTTCGCCTTTTTTAATTTCTTCATGTGAACCATAATGAAAGACTCCACTTCGTTTGCATTGTCCAAGACATAAAGATAAGCTTGCTCCTATTCTTCTCAATTTACTGAGGAAGGATTGCCAATAGATAGTCATCTAGGCTCAATGCTACTTGCCTTTGGCACCCTAATTGCTTCCGCATTGGACAAGTACTTGGAGCAAAATTCAACCGATTTCTTCACTATGTAACTTTCTACGATACATCCCTTTGGCCTATTTAGGTTCTTCATATAGCCCTTCAAAGCCTTTATATAACTTTCAAATGGGTTTATCCATCTTAAATACACCAGACCCCATAATTTAACTTCACTAACTAAGTGAATTGTTAGATAAATCATGAAGTCAAAAAAAGCCAGTGGAAAATGCTTCTTAAGCATGCACAAGGTTTGTACCAACTTAGTGAACCTAGTATAAGTGTATCAACTGCCTTGGAGCATATTGAATTAAAGAACAAACACAACTTGATAATTGCAAATCTTACATCCTTTGTTAGAATTTCTCAAAATGCAAGTGGTAGTAACTGTTACATCAACACATAACAATCATGCGTTTTTACGTCAATAAGTCCCCAATTCTTCACTAACACTAACTTTTTAAAGTTCAAAGAATAGTCGTTCAGTACTTCCATAAAGGTTTCTTTTTTCCCCCCTTGATAACGTGTGCTTCGCCCGAAGTAAGTAAGTGTAGCTTCCTCTTTTCTTAGGAAACAAATTAGGCCTAATTTCCATTTCTATGAGATCCAATCATGCTTTTTCACCATCTTTAGTTTTGCCCAAATGTCAAGCAACATGCCGACTATTGATTCATAAATGTTTTTTTTCTCAATATGCATAATATCCAAGCAATGACATATAAAAAGTGTCTTCCAAAATGGAAGTTCGAAGAAGATTGATCTCTTTTTCTAAGGTTCATCTATCAGCGGCTCGTCCTTACCTTACTTTCTCTTCCTAAGTTCCACTTTCACATCTTTTACCATTTCAAATACCTGTTCACCCATCAAAGGTCGAGGAAGGTCTCTTTCTTTGATGTTTCCATCAAAAGATTTCATTTGTTTACGATAATGATGATCCCTTGGAACCTATCTTTTATGGCCAAGAAAAACAGTTGTCTTACCATTCTTTAACAATATGTGAGACGTTTCCTTCAAGTAAATAGGACAACCAATAAAACTCTTTGTCAAATAACTAGATAGATTTCCACATGCGCATAAGTTATAAATTGTCCGTATCAATATTGCATGGAGTGTGAATGTCTCTTCTCGATAAGTATCTCTAACTTCAATTCCATTTTCTATAAGATCTTTAGTATACATTAATGTCATTCCCTGGTTGGTGAGGACTTGAAATCAATAGAGTTAACATTAAGAACTTCCGTTTCATGCATATTTTTGAAGAGAGATTATAGTTGATAAGTATTACAAGCCAAGTGCTACTTCTACTACTCATGTTACCATGTGGGTTCATTCCATCCGTCGATAAAGCGAATTGTAGATTTCTTGGTTCCATACTAAACTCGGGATGGTCAGCTTTAAAAGTCTTCCATTGATGGTGAATCCACCAAATGTCTAAGCATATCATTGTTGACCTATTTGTCATAGTGCCAAGTCTAATTCTTGGCATGCTTTGCATTTCCGAATAGACATCTCAAATGTAGCACCGGTGGAATATACCACAACAACTTTGTCACCACTCCTTTCTTACCATTAAATGGCTCATTCCATTTATTCTACCTTGATTTTTTACAAACCAGGCAATTATTCAACTTCTCATACTCATTCCTATAAAGGACACAACCATTTTCACAAGTACGTGTTTTCTTCTACTCTATTCCTAAAGTGCTCAAAGGCTTCTTAGCCTCATACATACTAGTTGGTAATTTATCACCTTCTAGTAGAAGCCTTACTAGAAATTCCAAAAGTTTTGTGAAATTAGAATTTGACCACCCGCTCGACACCTTAAAATTCTATAATCTAACTAAAGTAGACACTTTTGTGAAATTGGTACACCCTTCATACATGGGTGTTTTGGTATCATTCAACATTGTCTTAAATAACTCCGGACGATGTAAAAAGTGTTCTTCCAAATTATTTACCATGTTAACCATATTGTCACGATCACCCATATTATCCCACAATAGGTTCCTTTTCTTCACTTACTAAAGTTGGATTGAACTTAGACTCACCATGAAAATGTCACATTTGATAACTACTTATAATCTCATTTTGTAATATATATCCTCTAACAATGTGAATTGAATGAGATCTATGGTTTCTATATTGAACACAAGGACACTGAATTTAATCATCTTGGGCATAAGTTTTCGTAAAATCCAAAAATTGTTCCATACCATTCACATATTATCTAGTCAATCGAAAATCCCACATCTGTTTCCTATCCATTTTGCAAGTCTAAAATTGAAATATGCAATTCAATTACAAACAATTTCATAAATTAATTAATCAACCACATCAATCATACCATAAATCCACAAATTTTACAAATTAATCATACCCATCAATTTTAATATGGCTAATCATACTCAAATATCTATGAATTATACATACCTAACATATTCAAATAACAAGCAATATCTATAAATCTACAATTTTCATAGATCAATCTTGCTCATAAACTAATCATACTAAAAAATCAACAAATTAATCATACCCAACATATCTAAATAATTAATCATAATCATAAACTCACAAGCCAAAAAGCTAATCAATAATATCAAAAAATATAAATATCTAATTAAACACTTACAAGGAAGGAGACTAAGAAGCATGATGGTGAAGAGGGACGGTGACTATGGTTTCAGGATATTCGAGTTGTGTTTTTGAGAGTTGAGTTCACGATTTGTTTCTGATTATTGAGATGAAAAACCATTGTGAAAGTTTCTGTATCCTAACACAATAGTTTTTGTATATTCAGGCATATTCCCTGCATTTTCCCCCTTATTATGACAGTTTTTGAAAAAATGTCATTAAATAAGGGTAGTGTAATATCAAGTTTCTAGTAGTGGGAGTTAATATACAATAAAATGCATGCACGAGGGTTATAAAATACCAAGAGGTGGCATTCATATATACAATTGAATTTTGACACCCCTTTTTTGATGTCCACTTGACAAAGAATATGCCTCTTTAAAATCTTACTAAGAAAAATACCATGGGAAAAAATTTTAGTAAAGGACAAAAAGCACATTATTCTAGTAGGATCTACGCTTAAAACTGTCTCATTAACATCCTTGCAAAAAATACTCAATAGGACAAAATATACATCAAAGAAAAAAGAGTACAACATGCAATAGTGTCCCCATCATGTCAACATGTGTTCATTGGTAGTTTTAACAAAGATCTCTGTGTCTATGCATACTCTTATATGCTAATTTCTCAAATATAGCTAAAGAAAGTGCCTCCATAAATGAATCACCCAAGTTGTCATAAGAACAGATTTTATACATGTCATCCTTAAGGAGCTCATGCACGAAAAAGAATTGTTGCAAAAGATGCTTCGTTATGTCTCCTTAGGTGACACCTGTTACTTTTGTCTTGTATAACACCGTCGAATTTCCTTTGATGAATAAAAGGTCACATGTTTCTTGGAAATGTTGGACTACAAATCTCAACAGGATACATCCTTGATTTATCTTATGAATTGTCAACATTTTAACATGATTCAAAAATGTAATAATAATATTTTGCTTTATAAAGTGCTAAGATATAGGAAAATATTCAGCATCTGTATACTCAGTTTTGATTTTGTATCTTGCAAATAAAATAGCCATATCAAATATTTTACAAAGATAACGAAGTGCTTGTTTAATACTATTCCAATGTCTTTGATAGTATACCTTTCTAGTAGATTAATAATTACAACCATGTGAGATCTTGTAGAATTAGAAAAATATACTAATGCATTAATAGCATTATCTGGACTATTAATAATTTCTTCACTATCATCTAGATAGTGAAAATGATCATTTTTCACATCAAGAGAATAAAAGACTAAAAAAAAATTCTTGTTTACATCAAGGAAAAAGAGTACAACATTTTTATAAATTGCTCTGGAAACTGCCTCATTAAAAACTTTATTAGGAAAAATCAATAAGTCAAAACCTTAACTAAGAGAGTTCTGGTCTAAAAGTATAAGTCCGATATAACCTCTAGTATAAAGTTGTTAAAGTAATCATACTCGGTAAATTCGAGGTCGATTTCATAAGAAAAATGTATTGCAAAAGTCTAATATATCAGTTATATTATTTTTATTTGTTAGTTAAAGTATTTGAGGATTAAAGTTAATTTATTTACAATTTATTACAATATTTATACATTTTTTTTACTTTTCACATTTTAAATTTTTTATAATTTTTTAGAATTTCAATAATAAGAAATGTGATTTAAATTAGAATGGTAAATGAAATTTCAATAATAAGAAATTTAAAATAATTAAATGGAAGATGGAATTTTAATAATAAGTGTAGTTTAACGTAAAAGAAACAACAATTACAACAGTGCTAAGGATTAAAGGTTTAATGTTAACAATTAACTTAAATATATTTTAGCTTTTCTAAAACTATGTATTAAAATGGTTTAAGTATGCAATATGTCATCTTTTATCTACAATAAATTAAGAGTTACATAGCATTTCATGTGCCAATTCATGTTTATAGTGCATCAAAAACTTATTTTTAACAAATAAGCATTATTTTAAAATTAACTAACTAAAATTACTAACAAAATTAAAGTCAAGCATTTACCATATCATTCTCTGTTTATGAATAATCAAAGTGTTCATAAGCATCACCCTTGCCAGCTATGTCTATAATAAATCAAAACTTAATTTTGCAAGAATTTTAGCTAAGTAAACAGGAAGATCGTAAGTTTTCTAAAAATAATTTTTACATTATAACTGCTTCAAAAACTTTAAAAATCTAAAAATATTTAACTTAGTTTTGTCAGAATTTCCCCTTCTCTCCTAAACTAAAAAGGAAATTAAAAAGCCATTATGAAATTAAAAACACACATAATTTTACTAAGCATAACTACTTTACCAAATAAAAACTAGAAATATTTACAAAAACATAAAACTAAAACTAAGAAATCAAAAACTTAGAACTATATTTTTACAAGAGAAGAGGAATTTCTCACAAGGAGAAAGGGTGAATTACAATTCATGGCAGGAGGGGGATTTATAGGTGGAGAAAATTACTATTTACATATTTTTATTTATTTTTTTATTTCATTATTTTATTTGGATATTTTTTATGCAAAATGACAGGCATGTAATTTTGGGGATTTGTTTGATTTTTTTGGAATATTTTTTAGCCTCCCAAATCTTGTCTAAATCAGATTAATTAGATTTTTTTTCTTTTTTTTTATGCCTAAGTTAGCTTCATAATATGTAGATATATCTTCTTGATCCAGTGTCGCGAGTGTACCAGTCGAACAAACAACAGCCGTGGATTACATAGAAAACTCAAGAGAAGACTTGATCTAGCTGCTAGAATTTTGGGCATTTGCCAGGGCCACGGGGATGGATTTTGGTCATTGGATCGCATCTTGGTAAGCTGATTGAACAGAGACAAAACTCTACGCAAATGGGATATGCTGCACTGAAGACTAAGGGGAGACTTGGACATATGGGTAGCCTGGATGAGCTCGACGATCCGATCCAACAGTTTTGGAGGCACCATGTGTCAGTTCTTTTTCTATTTTTATTTTCTTTTTGATTTTTCATCTATTTGAGGTCTGCTTTGTTTGTTTTTGCGCCGTTTTTCTTTGTTTTTATTGCAAATTTCAAATCTAAAATAAAATAAACAAACTAAAATTAATTATTTTATAAACATAATTTTTACAATAATTTTAAAATTTTTATTTCATAATAAAACACACTAAAAATAAACAAAAACTTCTAAAATTAATAAACCTTAAAGATATATTATTTAAGAGTTAGGAATATTTTTATAAAGTACTAGAGATACTATAAAACATATTTACAAACTAAAAACTTATTTACAAATGCTTTAAAACTCAAAATAAAATCACACAATATTTTTTTATGGTCTTGATTATTTTACAACCTAATTAAGTATTTTACACACATAAATGATTCTAAAAATTACTAAAAATATTATTAAATATAAAAACACACTAAAAATGTATGTTTAAATATATTTTTATACAAACACACTAAAATACTAAATAACATATAAATGCTATAATTAAGGGATTTAGTGAGAAATGTGAATGCAAAATGATTGATTTAGTCGTTAAGAAATGTGCATTTTTTACAGCCTCATCACAAAAAGAGAACAATACACATTTGGTCCTCCATCAACATATATTATTATTAAATAAAAACAATCATTACTTTAGAAGTATACAATATTCATGAAAAGTTCTTTAGGACAATTTTTTATATAAAAGAGAACTTATGGATAAGCATTCGTTTTACCAAATTTTAATATGTAGGTCTAAATAATACTTTTTCTTTTGATTTGACTTCTCAATTTTCTATTCAATCTCTTTTAGGAGTTTCTAGAACTAATAATAAATCCAAAATATTTGAGCTCATCATAAAGAAATAAATAAAAAAATTTGCTGGCACTTCCACTCTTTACATTAAAAAATAAAATAGTACTATCTATATATAGACTACAAGCATTTACACAAAGTTTTTTTGCGATCGTAATAGTAAAGCATATAATTTCAAACTATATCTTTTAGACCTTATAACTCTCTTTTGGAGTTTTCCTTTTATATAAATATTAATATAATGCTGCAACATTTTTTTAAATGCATAAGTATCAAAATGTAATTATTTATCCATTGTATATTAGTACTTTACTCGTATAAGTTTTTTCTACAAAAAAGACTTAGTAACTCATAATTTATATCGTAAACTTATACATTCTTATATGCACTATTTTATATGATTATTTACTTGTACCGTATAGGCTTTATATATTCTGATTGGGATTGGTATTTTTGTAGTTTAATGTTAGTTTCATTTAGACATTTTGAGATTTAAAGTGGTGCATAATAATAAATAAAATTCCTTTTATTCTTCTATATGTATATGTTGATATGTGTGTGTATATATATACATATTAAAGGAACCAATACTTATATATGGACATAATATAGTATAGAAACGGAGCCAGAAAAATTAGTTAAGAGGTGAATGTATACTAGCATACCAAGAAAAATTAAATGAAGGATATATAAAATCTTAAAAATTATAGCATATATGGACTACAAATTAAAAAGCAATAAGAAAATAGACATGAATTCTAAATTTTATGAATAAAAAACTTAGAAAACTTTAAAATTAAAAATCTTCTCTATTCTCTGTCTCTTTCTCTCTATCTTGAGGAGCCGCAACAGACGGGGCAAGGCCACAACCATAGGGCGAGATCATGTGGGGTCGACGGTGACATGGGGAAGGTCTATTTAACAAAAACAATTTTTTTGAAATTTTGGAAGGAATATTAAATTTAAATAAGATAAGACAAGTAAAAAATTATGTTTAAGCATGATACGTAACGGTTTGAAAACTACAATTTGCAATTCAAACAAAGTTTGTGACAATTTTTTCTTATAAAAAATCTGAACTGTTACAACATTTTCAGCTCAACCATTATTTCAAACTAAGCTCCCTACTGTCTTATATGTAATCCAGACTTTTGAATTCGCTCCTTGATTTTTTGATGAACTTCCAAAAACTTAGCATGGAGGAGGTTTTGTTGTCCCTTTCTTTTCCATCTGCATTGAAATGTGTGGTTAATTAAAGGAGATAATAAAATTACAATTTTATGTTCATAAAGAAAATAAATTTTTAACATGCCTATTTGATCTTTTTTTTATATAAATATCCCACAAGCTCTAAGTTGCAGGTACTTGTGTAATTTTCTTCTTTCCTTGGGAAGTTGTGAAATCTGTGTGCTAGACTAAATCTATTATCCTCAAACTCTTTCCATTGCTTACTAATAATTGAAGAGTAGTATTTAGTCATATTGTTGGGGAGTTTGAAGCATCGGGGTTATCTTTCAATGTCCCAATAAAGTTGTGTAGAGGCTACTCCTAAAGTCGCAAGGCATTTATTCATGCTTCCTTATTGAGTTAGGGATAGTGAAACTCGAAACTAGCTTGTACCGAAGATGTACTTTATTATTTTTATTTTTAGGTGATCTTCCTTTTGTAATTATTATTAGCACGTGCCCTTCAACTAGCATCTCTATGTAATTTTGTAGCTCATCTCTCATTTATCCAATGGTTTTTTTTAATCAATTTGGACTTTACTTTTTTATCCCTTCGACACCACTTTGGCGATGCAATTCATTACCATTGCTCTTCGTTTGCTATCGTTGTTTGGATTGAAGGGTTCCTTTTTTAGGATCTCATACTCATCTTCAAGCACAAATATTGATTCATACTCAAACAAATAATGTGCCAACATATTAGCGCTACTCTAACACATCAATTACAATAACAAATTAAAAGTTCTTAGACTTTTTAAACCATAATTAATCACATATCCTATAACTACTCATACCTAACCTATAAAATAAATTGTAAAAAGGATTTTGAGCCGTAAGCCCCTAAATTTTATAACTCTTAGCACTTCTGTTTTGAAAATCTAGACACTACGGAACCGTTTGGTATTGTTTTTAAAATAGATAAAAATGTTTTTGTTTTGAAAAATAAAATTTTTTTAAGAATTGTACTGATAGTGTTTTTAAAATTTTTGCTTCGAAAAATATACAAAAATATTTTTAAAAATTTTAATAACAAAAACAAACGGTGCATAAAGTTTGCAAATTCTTAATATGTTAACGCGTTAGATCATCGTTTTAAGAATTTAGGTACCTATGACTACAAACTTTTGATTTGTTAGCACTAACTCTGCCAAGGTGATGACGTTCGACTTTGCCAGACGTTGGAAGATAATCGTCCCCAATCCCCTCGACCAGCAGTACAATCGCCAGACACGTACACTCGCCGGAGCGGGCTTAGCAGTGGCGGTGGGAACATGTGCTCAAAGTCGTCTTCCTCTTCCATGCTCTATGGAAAGCGACTCCAAAGAGAAGAAACCAAATTTGGTTTGTTTCCATTTTCATCGCTGCTGTTGAAGGCTTCGTCGTCCCTGTCTAAAAACAGTCGGCTCCGGCGCGGGATTAGCGTAGCCAGAGACCCCGAGGAGGAGCTATTTTTCTCTTCCCCGAATTGCAGATGACATTCACTCGTACATAAATGGGCTCAAGACTGAGCAAGCCCAGAAAGAAAAGAACCCAAATCACATCCTCATGCCCAACAAGCAAAAAATGTCCTTTATCGAGGTTTCTAATCTCAGCCAACATATTGACCCGAGTATGATGTTCACATCCCTCAAGTTTTAAGTCCAATTTTCCATAGAAATCAAGACCCAATTTATAAGGTAAAAAGCCGTAGCTCTCTCTAATATGTTGCAATTTGTAGAGGATTGGTTCAATTATGAAAAAAAAAAAAAGTAAAATCACTTTCGATGACACAACGGACAACAAATTTATTAAATGTGGAATTAGTGATCAAAAGGAGATTATGGATTCATTTGATATGGACAAATTTGAGAATATGGATGATTCAATTGGTCTTGATGATAAGGGGTTATGCATCCTTTTAATGTGGTTGAAATTGAAAACTTGGATGATCACACTGGTCTTGAAATAATTGGTGAAATTTAAAGTGAGCCAACAAACTAAATTAAGGAATTGAAAGAATTGAATTACAATTTGGAAAACAAAAAATTGAGAGCGTTATTTGTGAAGATTTAGCTACCAAGCCACCTTTTTTTTTGGCCAAATTGTTGGGACACTAGACTTTGATTTTGAGTGTTTTACATTTGTTCATTGCATTGGTGCCCTTTTGGGTTGCGGATGTGATTCTATAACTCAAAAATTTTGAATTAAAAGCCAAAAATAAAGTATATTTTTCTAATTTTCTTTAGCTCTCTTTCACATAAAAATGTAAGAAATGACAGCGCCAGAAAAATGTTTAGAGGGGACATGAGTTAAACAAAAATCTTTAACTAGAAGCACGTTACAATTATTTTAATAAAATCTTAATTCAAATATTGAAGTTTACGGTTTGTAAAATTATCAATTTTTATAATATTGTGACTGATTTTTGGTTTATTTGGTATTTTAAATTCAAAATATAAGTATATCAAAACTCACAAATTAAAATTTGAGGTGCAATGGAGCTTTTTTGCAAAACATTTTGATACAAATATTGCCAATAAAAAATTTCAAAGAAGAAATTATAAAATAATAATAATAATAATAATAATAATTTTGGGGTCAAAACATAAAGGAGCCACCTCGGCCACCTAGGCCCAAGTTTTCTAATTTTCTTTGAGGACAATGAGGCAAGTAGACTTAATTGACAGTTGAATAAATTTTAATAGACCAAAATATTTGAAAGGTTAGTAAATAAACCATTTAATTTTAAATAAGCATTAATTAAATGATATAGTTACTAAATTACCCAAATTGAAAACCCTAAGAGCCAAGTATGCCTTTTTCTCTCTCTTTCCTCAAATGTCTGCTCTCTCCCTTTCTACCTTTCCCGACCGTGAATAGTGACGGCATTGGAGGAATCACCAGATTCGATCAAAGGCACCAGACCTGGAGAGCAACGACACCAGAGGAGTAGGTCTCGTCGGAGTCGCTCTGTCATTCGTGGCAGGAGTTGCGTAGAGTTAAGCTTGCGAGGGCTCTTGTTGGGATTCATCGAGTTATTATGGTGATGGTCGTGAGGCTCCAACGACATATGACAGCTATGAGGCTAAGCCCGACGGAACAACGGTGAGAATGAAGCTCACAAGGCTTGGCCTCGCAACGACGAGAATAAAGTTGAAGAGGCTCGGCCTCACGACAGTGAAAAATCACAAGCTCTGTTGAAGGGCATTGCGAGTTTCACTGCTGCTAACGAAAATCAAAGATCCACAAGATCGACGGTATTGGCAATGAGAGGCTACACAATTCTACGATGATTTCAGGCCAAGAGCAGGCGCCAAAGTTGTGCGACGTCTTGTAGAGGGAAGTGCCAGAGTCGTGGAAGAAGGTGTTATTGATGTAACCTAATTTGTACCTTAGTCTTTAGTCTTTGCCATGGTGTCAAAAACTTGTTCCGGTCTAAAATGAGGTTCACTATAAACCCATGTAGGTTGACTCAAATAATAAAGTCTCAAATAATAAAGTCTTGGTGAGTTCGAGGTCAAATCTACAGGGGAAGTCTTTTGCCTTAAATAATTAAGTTTTTAAACACTTAAAATAAAAATAAAAATATTTACAAATTCTTTTTTTTTTTTTTGCAATTTAACAGCAGGAACTTTGTGGGATTTGGAGCTACAAACCAAAAGAACAGAGATTAAAATAGAAAAGGAAACAACAATAGTAAAAGTGTTGTGGTTATAGGATCCACCATATTTTAAATTACTAAGGTTTATTTTTACCATCTTTTGATTATTTTGTGACGACCCGTCTTTTCAAGTAATCACTTAACCTTCTTAAAACGTCATTACTTAAACATTAATCTTACTTACTGTTATTACTTAAACATTAATCTTATTTACTCGTAAGAAAAACACAAAATATTTTTTTTCATAAAACTTTTTAAGAAATATTAATTGAATTTAACTTTATAATTATATAAAACATTTAGTAAAATATATCTTAAAACTTTAAAAACATTTCTTAAAACTTTGATTTTCTTAAAACTTTAAAAACACAATATCAAATAGTTGCAAAACATTTTCCTTAAGTAACGGAAGCATACTGCAGTTGTATCTATATCGAAATCGTCGCATCTGTCATATGTAGCACCAAACTCTTCAAAAAGGTCATATTGGTCACCTATTGGACTACCTACAACATGAAGAAACTTTTAATGAGCTTTCGCTCAGTAAGTTCAAATGAAATCTCACAAATAATTTCCACATGCGTTGAAAGCTTTGTCCATAAAAACCTTGTTCTTAAAACGTTTTTCGATAAGCATTTTCGAAACATTTTTCATAAAACATTTCCTAAACATTTTTCCTTAAAATGTCCTTTATAAACTTTTTCGTGTAAATATAAAAAATATTTTTCATAAACATTTAACGTAAAACATTTCACATAATGTTTTTCATAACATATAAACATTTCATAACAAGAAATACAGGTAAAATCAAAATGCATGATTCCATTTATACTCAATTATGAACTTTCAATTATGAGCATCTTATGTTCATTCATTTCTTACTTTAACTTCTTATCTTTGTTCCTTAATTTTCCTTATCTTACAAATTTTAGTGTTTGTACCAACATCATTAATCATGAGATCATAAACATGATGCTTCCCTTGTTGAAGACTTGAGACCATCGAACACTGAGGTCGTAACATTAACTTTACTTGTGTACCTCACATCAAGGAAGTCATAACTTTAACTTTACATGTGTACCTCACAACAGGGAAGCTGGTATGACTCTTTTTTTTATCTTTACTTTACATTTTTTTTAACTTTAGTGAGCATATCAAATGCTATCACGTCATATGCAAACACACTTGCAAATCATAACTTGTACTCTAAAACTTATTGCATAACAAATACAACATAAAACTTATAACTTAAACCGTAAAACATTATGCATTAACAAAATGCAAACATACTTTAAACATAATAATTGTAAATACATTACAAACTTTAACTTAATTTTCAAAAAACTTTATGCATATTAAATGCAATCATGCTTTAACACATACAAGTTGCAAGTACATTGCAAATCTTGATTTAAACTTTAAAATTTTTTGCATAACAAATACCAACATACTTTAAAAACATCTTACATAACAATTGCAAACACATTTCTAAACATATATATATATATATATATATATAAACAATTGAAAATCATTTATTTCATGCTGTAGGTGAGGTTTGAACTTACCTGTCTATAGCTCTAACGTTCCCTATTTTGTTTCTTTTCCTTCGGTTAATCGGCTTCTGTGTCCTGATCAAATGACACTTGACTTATTAGCTAACTTTCTTTTTATCAATCTACTCGATTGATATCATAACTTAAACAATAAACATTTACCCCTTTTTACATAACAGGGTATCCTATAGGCTTACTTTGTATCCCATTGGTTAACCCTTTTTCTTTTACTTGAACTTGTAACCCACCAGGTTACCTTGTTTTTTACTCAACTTTACAACCCATTAGGCTTTCATTCTTTTTACTTGACTCCGTAACCCATTAGGTTACCTTTTTCTTTACTTGACTTTGTAACCCACTAGGTTACATTTCTTTAACTTGAACATCTCCTATTAAATTTCCTGTCTTACGTGATGGTTTCGTTACTTAATGTTTTACGAAACATTTTCTGCCTAAGAGCGTTTTGCTAGTGTGGAGTGTTCGACTCCGTTTTAGCCGTTTTCTCATAATGACGATTTTACCCTTATTAGGTTTTTCATCAATCTCGTAACTTTATAAAACTTATTGCTTAACTTTACCGTTTTATTACCTACATATTACCGAAAAAAATTTATGCTAAGGGGCATTTTTCGATATCGAGCATTTTAGGTCTGTTTTGGCCTTTTTCGCAAAATGATTGTTTTACCCTTGACGGTCTTTAAAAACTTTCGAAAACTTTTGTTTCTTTATGTCTCATAATATTACGGAAAGCAAAAACAATAGTTTTCCTTTCAATTAAATTTATTTTGTCAAAACTTTACAGTTTGACTCGTAATGCGAAAATCTTTGCATTTTTGCCCTTAACGTTTGTTTCTTTTCTTTTTTTGACTAAACTTTAAATTCTTTAAAACTTAGAATCTATGATTACTCTCTGCCTACAGCAATGCAAGAACCCAACGTTCCCTGGTGAAAAACCCAGTTTCACATGATTTTACAGTTTTGGCCTAAACCACAAAAATCTATACATTTTTGCCCCTAGAACAAAAAACGACCACTTAATACCAAAACGTTTAGTTTTTTGCAAGGAATAAAACTTTCCAAAGTTCCATGGTCAAATTCAAAACATTTCATGATGTTTTCATTTCTTGAAATTTTATACCTAAAATTTTGTACAATTCATAACTCCTTAACCGAGCAGAATTTTAATAAACTATCTACATTGTCCTAATAGTTTCAATGAGTTTTATAACTTTTGTGTTTTAACTTTCCTCAAATTCTAACGTTTATATAGACTTTTTGGCTGATTTTCAAATCTACTGAATTTTCATAAAACTTTGCAATTTAGTTTTTTTGAAATTTTGCAAAACTTAGTTTACAAAGTTGTTTCTCTCACTATGGCAAATCTTATGCCATGTTTAGAACATAAATTGGCCTCTAAGGCCCTCAAGATCTCATTCCTTTGAAACTAGTTAAACTTTGTATTAAGTTGTAAAGTTTTAACAATTTTCCATTTTTTTAATGAAAAACCACTACTTCCTTTCTTTCTATCATCATCAACATCATCATAAAGCATAAACCAATCATGCCATAATGTCCATTTACATACCATAGACCAAAACATTTCATTAAACACTTGGCATGCGTATAAATTTCAAGTAAAAAGTTTAGAGATTTACCTAAACTTTGCCAACCTTTTTGACCCTCCTTTGCCAAGCTCAAAACTTTGTCATGTCTTCTCCACAAAATCATGACAAAACCCAATCAAGACCCATCCGTAACTTTGAATAGAAATCACTCAAACCCTTAGAAAAAGTTTGAAAATTTACCTCCAAAGTTGTAAAACTTTACACTAAAACACTAGAGCTTGATTTTAACATGATTTGAAGGCATGGAAATCATCAAAATTTAAAAGAGAAATGTTTAGGGAGGGGACTGTTTTTGGAGAGCCAAAATAGAGCTTTTTTTTTTTTTTTGGTTTCTTATATCATGAAACCAATGCATAAATACAACTTGATTTCTTTTTATTAAATTTGATGATTCACCACTTTAATCATAATGAAAGGTAATTGGCAATTTGAGATTGGGCCACCCAATAGGTGTGGTGGCAAGTTTTCCAACAAAAAGGTGGCGCATAGGTAGGTCTCACACTAATTTTTATACAATCTAAATTTATACTATCAATACTTTTTTTCATACAATTTATGAGGTTACATAACCTCTCATTCTTATTTACATCTACCACTTGATGTAATTCATATATTATTTAACTTTATACAGTCCAAATTTATACTAGCAGTATTTTTCTTATATTGCCAGTAGATTCTTTATACTGCTATAGCATTTCTTATTCATCCATGTTCTCCAAACAGTATTACTCTTATACTGCTTTAATTTAAATAGTTTAATTTTTATACTGCTTAACCTTAAACAACAAATTCCTACACTGCACTACTTTTGCAGTGTAATTTTTATACTACATAACTTTATCAGTGTACTTTCTTAGACTGTATTATTCTAATACTGTATAATTTTATATATTATTATATAGTATTTTTTTCTTAAATTGTATTTTTGTTTTAAAATAATCTTTAACTTATTACATTTTTAATGTATTAAAAATGCTTTGGTGTCACATATTTATCATAAGGCCTAAGAATATACTGTGTTATCATATGTCTACAATAAATTAATAGTTATCAAGTATTCATTGTGCTAGTCTATGTCGACAATGCAGCAGAAACTCTTAATTACAAATAATATCGGGGAAGATTTTGATGAAAGGGACAAAAAAAAATTTAAATTGGGTAAAAGTCTTTTTTTTTGGAAAAAAAAAAAACACGTTTTTCTGTGCAGGTAAACTGTCTCAGTTTTTTTCAACAAAATAAGAAAAATGACTGTAGCAGAAAAATGACTGTAGCAGAATAAGGAACCTCAACATAATGAAAAAAAAACTGAAACTGTTTTGATGTCCAAAAAACCTTTTTTTTGGTGCCAAAAATTGTTCAAAAAAAAGTGGTCTATTTGCCAAAAAAAATTTTGGCCGAGCCCCTTTGTCAAAATGCCCCTAATATCGGCTTATATTTATTCTAATATTTTAACTTATTAACGAATCTTAAGCATTTACTGTTTTAATTTATATCTACGATAAATCAAATTCTTTCTAATAAGAAAAATAGTTAAAATGAATATTAACCTATTTCAAAATAATTTTGACATTATCTCCACTTAGAAAGTTAAAATAAACTTAGTTAATTTTGTCAGAGTTTTAGCTTTTAATTTACCACAATAAAAATAAAATTAAAAAGACATTTTTAAAATAAAAACAAAAAAAAATATATTTAAAAAAACATTTTTCTATTAATAATAATTATTACACAAAATAAACACACATATAATCCAAGAAGGATCCAAACTTTTGTAGAAGTTTTTCATTCTTGAAGTGGTCCTGGATCAATTCCTTAAGGCTATTGCCTTTGAGGAAATGAGGGATGAAGAAAAGCTGACGAAGAATCTCGCCCTTGATGGGCAAGGGAATGCACACATGTACAGGGGGAGGCTGACTCTAATTTCCACGGAGCAGGTGAAGATTTATAATTTTTTTATCACATTTTTTTTCAGGCCCATTGACTGTGTAAATTTTAGTTTAAAAAATCTGGTGCAACGCGTGAGTTGAGAACAGAGAAGCAGACGCATCTCAACCATATATAACATTGACCAGAACTGCAGAAATAGCCAAGATTAGAGGATGTGGCATCGGACACGTGGGGCCAGAGATTGGATGACACGAACCCTTGGATCCAGAAGTGGATGGACATGATTTTGGCCTTTGTTTGTTCCCATATTCTTTGATGCTTTGGAAAAAGACTTCACTGATTTTGGATAAAAACACAGATCCCACGAGTTGAATTTTCAGCAAGAACATGGACTCCTTGATTTGACGAGTGGAAAACTTTATTAAAAATGGAGTTTTTATTACTTTATACTAATAATATTAATTATTACTATTATTATTTTAATTTAATATTGGAAGGCAAATGGTGAATAGTCCCATGGCTTGTCTAAAAAAGAAGGGAGAAAAAGACTAGAACATATGGGTGAGTCTAAATGCGAGCTAATAATGGAAGACATGTGCATGTGGTCTCTCTTTTAATTTTGGTGAAATATTGACTCTTGATTGATATTTTTGCATCAATTGGCTTCATTTCTCCTCCATTTTTCAAATTTACAGATAAGTAAAACATTAAAATTTATTACTTTATAAAGAAAATATCTACAATAGTTAAAATTATTTATTTTACAATAAAATACTAAAAATAAATAAAAACTTATAAAATTAATGAACCTTACGATTTCACACAGGTATATAATTTAAGACTTGAGAATTTTTTTTAAAAAATGACTAGAAATATTATAAAACATATTTACAAACTACAAACTTATTTTCGAACACTTTAATACTAAAAATAAATTCACACAAAATCATTTTATGGTTTTAATTATTTTCAAATAATTAACTATTAAACGACTAAAAAATTACTCCAAAAATTACAGAAAATATTATTAAACATAAAAACACATTAAAAACACATATTTAGACATATTTACATACTAAGACCAAAAAAACTCTATTAAACATGAAAATGCTATTAATTAGAGGATTTAACAAGAAATAAAAACGTAAATAAATGATTTAAGTCAGGTAAAATTTACACTTTTACAATCTCATCAGCCATCACAAAGGGAAGCACTACAGTCGTTGCCGGACTCATTGCTAGAGCTGGGAGAGAGAAGAGGAGGAAAGAGGGGGAGAGAGGAGAGGAAAAGTATGATAGGTTTTTTGTGGGGGATTAAAAAGATAATGATAATTTTGAAATTCAAAAACAATTTGGTCTATGCATTTAAATATTTTTAAAAGTGTGCTATTTTTTTACATTAAAACTTATAAGTATGTTATTTGGTACAATTTCCTTTTTCTTTGTCACTTTTGATATCGGATTCAGACAAGGTTGACAGACAAGGTAAACATTTTTTTTTTGTTGGTAGGTAAGACGAGGTTAACATTGTTTTTTTTTTTTTTTTTGTTGGTAGGTAAGATGAGGTTAAAATATTTTTTTTTGTTAGTGGGTAAGACGAGCTTAACATTGTTATTGGTAGTGTTATATGCCTTTTTTAAATTTTATTTGTAATTGATTGATTATTGGCCTTTTATTTGGAAACATTATAGACTAAATTAGATTGTATACTACTTCTTTACTATCATTATTTTATTCTACCACTTCTTTTTTCTTTCTTTTATTCATACTATTTTTCCTAGTCAAAAAGACCAAAATACCTCTTTAATAACATTTGCTTACTTAACCCTCACCTAAAGACTTGTAAGACAAGACATATTGTTGTGCTAGGGTTTTGAGGAGAAGTGCTCTAGGGACTCTTTGGAGAAGGTGAGACGCCGCCCCTTCTCCCTTCGGATCCAACAACTGGTGCTAGTGTTGGCTAGTCGTCGAGGACTTGGATCCTTGAGAAAGGGAGGCCATGTCTTGACAGAGTTGGGGAACATAGGGGAATGAGGCAGAGGAGGGCCGACCAAAAGCTATGGCCAGAATAGGTAGAATGTTGTTGGAATTCTATGCCGGCAAACACGGGGGGAGGGGAGTATGGCTAGCCACGATTCCAGCCAAGGCTAGGTTGGCCAAGATCAATCATTTATAGCCAAATCTAGTTCCAGTCAGGGTGGCCACGGTGGGGGGGAGCCAAAGGGAAGGAGGAGTCGACGACGATGGAAAATGGTGGAGGCTAGTAGAGCAAGAAAGTGGCCAGAAGGATCTAGCAACAGTGGAGATCTCTAGGGAAAAACTCATTGTTCATGCATTGAAGCCAAATCCGATAGGGCCATTGAAGGGATGAGGAAACAGTCAGGGATTGGGCTAACCCATCGTTAGTCGAATTTAGGGAAGACGGCAGCAGACAATGCTCCGTCAAAGTTCCACCAATATGTGCCTATCTCTGTCTGTTTCATATATTATTGTTTGCTTATTTTGTGTTTTTCAGTTTGTAATAAAGGAGGTGGTTTTCTTGCCTCCGATTATTGTGTGTATGTCTCCTTCGCCCAATGAGGACAGAAGTTGTTTAGATGTCTGGCTAGATAGTGGTCTAAACCTTGTTGTATGTACCCTCAATAAAGAGGGTTTAATTTAGGACCATTTAGGACTAGAATGTGGTATCGTGTGGCAAAATCATGTTACGAGAGCTATGTATAGCCATCGTGTAGTTTAACTGCCTAGTTATGAAAGTGGCACCCACTTTATTGGCTCCAAATTTGTGCTGTATTTTTGCCCTTAGTGGCCCTTAATTGAAGCTTTCATAGCCGATTTTCAAAAAAATAACCTCAAATACTTGTCATTAATTATGTTTTTATACTCTTTGTTAATAATATGTTTCAAACTTTTTCATAGTAGTAGTAAAATTAAAAAACAATACCACAAAAGTAGTTTTTCTCAAACTAACCCCAACATATGCAGAATACTCAAAACACCATAGAAGATCATGGTTGTTGGCTTGTTGCTTTTCTCTAAAGACAAGATATATCTTAATTGTATGTTTATTTTATTTTATTTTTATCATGCCTGTAATCTAATGACAATACATACAACTACACAATATCATGGTTGTTATGCCACACTTTACAAGTGTGAAAACTTGTAGAGAACAATTATTAAACTAGCCTATCAAAAGCTAATATTATGAGGATTTTAACTGTCACAACTCGCCTTTTCGGGCTGTGATAAAACTCTTTCTTACTTACTTTAGGGCAAAAATTTAGGAATTTTTTTTTCTTTTTAATAAATACTGTACATATACTAGTTTAACAACTTTGGAACACAAACATATACTTGTGTTTACATAATCATCCTTCATTTACAATATAGCTTATCAAACATTACTTTCAAAATATTTAAAACACCATATAGCGGAAAACATACTGTGGCGGAAACCATACCCAGTCTGCACACATCATCCGTCCGCCAGCTCATCAATACGATTTATTCTGACCTTCTCGTCTGAATACCTACAGCATGAAATACTTAATGAGCTAACGCTCAATAAGTCCCATAATTCCCACATGGATATTCACATGAATGCATGAATCAATTATGCTTTCTTATAAACTTTCTTTATCCTCATCATTTCTTATCTTTACTAGGGTCCAAGTGTTCGTACCATTGCGCAATTTCATTTAGGTCTACGTAACACCGTGACCGTAACATATCCTCTAAACTCCCCTTGAGTTAGGAGCCGGTACGACACTTTTCTTAACTTTTGGTGATTCTTTGCATTATTCACGTTCCATTTTCTCTTGCTATTAGCAGTGCAGTTACGTCCTGCTTGAACGTTCTAGGACGGCCCTTGACTTGGAACACTTCCTTGTCCTTTTACTTGTACAACTTGACTTTGCTTGGCTAAAGCTTTCTCCTCCTTCTATGCTTTGAAAATCCTTGCTATTTCCTCCTTATCACGGGCAATTCTAAACTCAACTTTGGTCGTCCGTTTGATGCAATCCTCTACATCCTTAGGAGTTTGCCTTCCAATATCGACCACAAAAGCAATGTCGGTTTTGAACATTCTCATTAATCGTCTTATTCGTTCCCGATCAGTGGGTACTAACTCGGGACAAAGTCGTGTTAGCTGATTAAACCTTTTTACAGCGTCAGCTACGAACATATTGCCTTGCTTAAAATTATTAATTTCTTCTTGTTGGGCTACCATGGTTCCTACATTAAAATAAGCCCTGCCAAATTCTTCAACGGAATCTGGCCACGACATTTTGTCTACATTCCTTTTACTCTCTACCTACTCCCACCGTCTCTTAGCATCTTTAGTGAGAGAAAACAACGCGCATAGGACTTTTTCATAGTCGTTAAGTCCTATAAATTTTAGAACCCTTTCTATGCCTGTAAGCCAATTGTCGGCCTCTTAGGGGTCTATAGATCCATCAAATTTCGGGGCCTTTATTCTCCAGAATCTTTCATAAAATTCGATAGTGGATGCTACTGGAACAGCTGTAGCAGCTGGTATATCAGCCATTGATATCAATCGTTATATACTTATCGTATATTTTCGTTACTATGTCAGTACATACTATTAACTTAATAGTATCCAATCAATAATTGCATGTATTCAAACAACATAAATACATGCAAACATACACAATTACATGAACTCAATATCTTGCTTCATATATTTCATTTTCTTTACCTTCATACATTTCATTTCATTAGCATTCATACATTTCATTTCCTTTACCTTCATACATTTCATTTCATTAGCATTCTTACATTTCATTTCATTTTCTTTCGTACATTTCATTTCATTTCCTTTCATTTACTTTCATGCATTTCATTTCATGAACCTCTTTCATTTCCTTTTTACATTCTTCATAACATTACACGCATAACTAACATACATACATACATACTTTCCTTTCATAGATAACTATTCATATCATCTCTAGGAGCAATTATCACTTCTGGCTACATATACCTTCTTGCCGAGAAGGACACCACTAGCCGAATATACATGCATATACAAAGGCATCAAAGCCCAAAACTGTACTAATATCTCATCTATGTACGTCATAATACACAAATTTTCTTATGAATTTTTTTTTTGTCGAACTCGACTTTAGACATGTCACTATATTCGAAATCCTCCTTAGGATTCGTCTTCTTCCTCCATATCCGAATCAGTCAACTTATCATCACTTGCGATTATAGGCTCTAGAGGCACAGGCTCTTCATCACTGTTATCATTATTATCATTATCCGCAGCATCATCATCATCATCATCCATACCTACTGGAGGATCTTCTAATGGCGCGGCTACATTCTGATCTGCATGTAATGCCGCCATAAGAGAATCATGGATACTAAGGTAATTTCCCGGATACTGCATTTGCTGTTGGACCGTATTGAGAAGATTTCTCCAAACCAGATCGTAAATGCACCGTAAGGGTAATTGTGGCGGAATCAGTGGTACCATAGTACGGCGAAATTTAAGAATGTAATGATCTACCGGTTCGCCTACGTATCTTCCTTATACCGATTCTACTCATAGGTACAATTGATGTCTCCTATCCGCCCATAACATCGGAATCACCTAGACTAGAATAACATTTGCTGGTGGTATGGGTGCAACTCAGCTAGAATTTGTCCTCTAAAACCTTACCAATCCCGTGGTTGCTTGTCAGGTTCAATCCTTAACCATCATACTAAGGCTTCCCTCATCAACAATCTTGAGGCCAATAAAACCTGAAGATGCAGTGGCATATGACAAGCGTTAAAAATCACTTCAACTACATGAAGTCATTCGGTCTGCACCATAGGCTGCCGACTCCCATAATACCGCGGTGGCATCACATCTTGAAAAGCAATGTTGGCTCTTCGATCAGCTTCTATATCATGATCATGATACGGCTCCGCCATATACTATATTTATTGTCATAATTAACATAACAATGTCATATAAAGTAGTACTGAACATTCTTATACTTAAAATCAAACTATCTTACTTGAGCTATGGCAATGGAGTAGACGACGATATGCAGTAGGATGGCAAGATTTTCACTCTGATACCAACTATCATAACCCGCCTTTTTGGGCTATGATAAAACTCTTTCTTACGTTCTTAAGGGCAAAAATTTTGGAAATTTTTTTTTGAAACGGGAATAAATAATTTGCTTACATTAACTTTGGTAACTCTCAAAATACTTTCACATACTTGTATATACATAATTAATACTTTTACTTTCATAACATCTTTCTTTTAAACATTTCATATCAAAATAACTTTAAATATACATAGCGAAAAACATTACAGCAGCGGACTCCATACCCAATCTGCACACCATACACCCCTCTGCCAGCTCACCATTTGAACTTATTCAGACCTTCTTGTCGGAATACCTACAGCATGAAATACTTAATGAGCTAACGCCCAGTAAGTCCCATAAATCCCACATGGATATTCACATGAATGCATGAATCAATTATGCTTTCTTATAAACTTTCTTTATCCTCATCATTTCTTATCTTTACTAGGGCCCAAGTGTTCGTACCATTGCGCAATTTCATTTAGGTCTACGTAACACCGTGATCGTAACATATCCTTTAAACTCCCCTTGAGTTAGGAGTCGGTACGACACTTTTCTTAATTTCTGGTGATACATTTACCAGTCCATTATTATGCTTGACATACCATGCATGAAGTGATAATCACATATTATCCATGAAACATAAATTCTCTTGCATAGCATAGTACACACAGGTACTTACTTTATATACACACTGGTACATATTAATATACGCACATGTATATAACATAATGTACTCACAGGTACTTAACATAAAATATACACATAGATACCTACTTTATACATACTCAAGTATTTATCATTGTACACACAGGTACAAAATCATGATACACATGCTCATTTTCATTATTATACACACAGATACATAACACATTATACACACAGGTACAAAATCATGGTACACATGCTCATTTTCATTATTATACACACAGGTACATAACATCTTGTACACACTGGTACACATTAATATGTTCATAATTATTCATACATGACTATACCCCTAGGTATTCATATCATGGCAAACATACAAGTTTACACTTAATTATACGCACATGTATACATATACATACATTTCTTTCTAAACCTATATTTCATACTGTAGGTGGGAATGGTACTTACTTGATGCGAATGTCAGGCAACTTAACCTCGATTTCCCTTCTCCTAGACTCCTAGGATCCTGTTGGCCAATTACAAAGTCATTAGCCAAATTTCACTATGTTTCGATACGAAACATCCGTTAGTTAATAAATTGAGTTGCATTACAATGTACAACTCTAAAACCACTGTTTTTTTCTTATTTCTATCTAACTTTACCCTATCGTTTCTAAAGAAGGATGGGAACCTTTCTAGTCATTTTCTTATTCCATTGGAAACATTTCAAAGCGGTTTGAGTTATTTGGACAACAATGACGATTTTGCCCTTCGTGGGTCCACTAATCTACCCGAGCTCAATTTCGTTATTCTTATGAAAATAACCACATACTAATTTCAAAATAACACCCTAGTGGGTCAAATCTCTTTATTTCTCAATTATGCCCCATTTTCATAAAACTTTACGGTTTACTCCCTCAATTGAAAATTTTGACGATTTTGCCCCCGGGACTAAAATTTACTTCTTTGCATCAAAATTTCCTATTTTTCTCAAGGATAATTTTTACTTAAGGTACTATACCTTAAATCATTTTGAAAAATGACATTTTTGGCATTTAACACTTTTTTCACTTTTAACATATTCTTGAAAAATCAAAAACTCACAAACGATTGAGTTTTTAGACAAACCGTCCATGTAGCCTAACAATTTCGTCGAGATCTACAACTTTCATGTTTTAACTTTTCCCAAAATCTCACTGTACAGGGGCATTTTTGACTATTTTTTAAATCTGCCGAGAAGGAACTTTTTCTTTCAATTTAGTCCCTATGGCATTTTTACAAAAATCCGTTTAAAAATTACAATTCTATCCCTGCAGAAACCATTCCATGCCTTAATCAAAAGATTCTCATGCTCAAACATCACTTTTGTAAAGTCTAACATCAAAATTGTAAAAATAATACTTTTTGCAAAAATTACCATTTTGCACCATAAACCAAAATTTCACAACTTAAACATGCCATACTTCACATATGGATGATTCTTCATCAAATACATGCTCAAGAACCCTCATGGGTTTGAAAGAATAGAAATCAAAATAAAATCCATAAAATTTCAAAACTTTAAAACTTAAAACTTACCCAAATGGCACTTTTTTTTTATTTATAACCTTCAAAGGCTTCTTGAACTTCTTCTTGGACTTCCTTTTCATGGAAAAATACCATAGATTAATTTTTACCTTTTACCCATGAAAAATCCCTTGAAAACTCATGAAAAAGTTTAGGATTGTACCTTAAAACTTGTGGGAAATCCTTGTACTTGCTTGTAAAACTTGTTTGGGGATATTTTTGCAAAGTTTGGGGGTTGAGAAATTTTTTTAGAGGTCTTGGTTATGGCTGCCGAAGCTTGGAAGGAAAGGAAAGAAAAGAAAAATTGTGATAAACTTGCCATGAATGCATCCTTATCACATTTGGTGACTCATGGTAACCCATGAGTATACCACTAGGTGTCACAAGGTGATTGTGCCTCTTTTCTTGACATGTGGCCCAATAGAAAATCAAGGAGTGTCCACTTTGTGGAGTTAAAAATTTATACTGTGTAATTTTTTACCACACAGTATTTTTTCTATACTGTCGTGGTCAAATCAGTGTACTTTCTATCCTTAGACTGTATAAAAATATTTAACTTACTTTTCGTTTCCTTTTGGAGGCTAATCGTGACATTTTTAGTATCTGTGTTTTTCATTTAGCAGTATTCTTATACTGCTCTGGCCTCCTTTCTACCCCGGTTAGGGTTAGGACAACCTCTATGTCCTATTTACATTCTAATCACCCATTCTTTTATATCACAATTTAACAATTAATTGTGACATGAAATTCATTTTATGGATATTATGCACAAATCTCTGAGTCAAACTCATAAAATTTGTATTTTACAATATCCAGCATTGCATTTCATATGCCATACAATTTGCAATCAATGCCGCTAATTCATATTTTATTGTAATTTTCACAAAAATTACTATTTTTACAAAATTTTACATTTTTAAGAATAAATTCATTAATGAAACCTAATTAAATATAAGGTTTTATTGATGACGTTTCCTCAGTCATTACATTAACATCTTCTAAACCCTTTTTATTAGTTTAAACTTTTTTATTTTAGTTCATGCCTTGCAAGAATAAAATCATGTCTCCATCGTTGTAAATAGTTTGACAACTTAATCCCAGGCAATGACAATTATCAGCCTCTTTACCCAACTAAAGGAGAAGGACTAAGAATCTCATATTCAATTAGTTTGATGAGGAGAGTTTTATATATGGATTAATAGGGTGTTTAGGAGCATATGGTATTAGGATAGATGTCTTTAAAGCAGATATGACGTTTTGTGAAGGACATATTTATACATAAATAAAGTAATTTATTCATCAGATTTGCATGTATGAATTTTGAATAATTTATAAATATCATCAAAATTTCATAATTATTTATGTGACCTTAAATATTGTATGTAAGTGTTATATACAAGAGGATAATATTTAATGATGATAATTAAAATAGTCAGTAATATATAATTAATTATTATGATTAATTATTCAATTAAAGTATGGAATCTAATTATTCAATTAAACTATGAAATCTGTAATTGCGTTACTAGTGCATATTATTTCCACTGAGAATGGAAGGTCTTATCTAGAATTTTAATATAATGAGTCATTAAATAGCTACACTGTATATAATGAGATAATGTAGGAGCAGGATATGATGAGATATGAACAACTATTAATTTCTATTAAATATATCAAGTTTTAATCACATCGATCGATGGTTATGTGTAAGATGATCTTAATCCTAAGTTATTAACAGACTCCTATTTATAGATTTACATCTTTTGATTTATTTGGTATGGATTTGAGAATCTAATCCTACTCCTTATAAGTAAGTAGCTGAGAATGTTAATATTATAATAAAGAATCTATTCATTCTCTAATGAGAAACAGATAAATAATTCTCTTGAATATTGATTTAGCCTTAAATAATAAGAGCGCTCAATTTGTGATTACACTCATAAATTTATTATTCATTAAAGAATCAATAGCACTCAAAGATAAAGCAGCAATTAGAGAGAATGATTCATTCTCACTGAGTTCTAATTATGAATTATTTATGGAGGATCAATTTATATGTAATGGCTATATCACATGGACAACTCTAATAAATGAGTAATTAAATATCTATAATTTCAAGAGTTCAATTCGAAGTATTTAGTAGAGTTACATTAGAATTAAAAAATTAGTAATATATTAATTAAAAATTTTAATTAATATACTTAATTAATATATTGGTTTTATTGGAGCTAGAAATTATGGGTTCCCTGCTATCTTTGTAAATACTATTTGGACAAGTGAAATTATTGGCTCAAAAATTAATTTAGGATTATGGAATTCTAAATTTAAAATCACCCAAAATAAATTAATTATGAAATAATTTATATTTATTAAAAATTAATTTTGAAAGACACACAGTGGGTGGGTCCCTTTGTGTGTGACACACACAATGGGAGGGTCCCACTGTACGTGTGGTGCCTACGCTGTTAAGAGAAAGTCCCTTGTGCACTTCAAAACTTATTTACCTAGTTTCCATACTTAGAATTTCTAATTTTGAATAAATGTGATTTAATTCAATTATGTAAAATTAAACATAGAAACAAATGAGATTGGGTAACAAACAGTATTCTCACCTACACCGCATGGAAGTTGGCACCACATACATCGAGATTCTCTCTGTGTGTGATGCCTATGACAGTATGAAAATGAGAAATTTATGTCTTTTATTTTAATTAAATATTTGATATTAAATTCAAATAAGAAGATTCATGCTCTGTATATAAAGACTTCCTCTATTCATTCAAACGCACTTGTGAGTCTTGGAGAAAAAATACTCTGTAGAAATGCCCTCACATAGGTATGTAAGAAAGAGAAAGAGAAGAAATGTTATTCAATTCCTAGTTCTGTTTTGCTCATGCGTTGAGATTTTTAGGAGACTAAAAGTTAGTTGAGTGATTTATTTAGAAACCATATTCCTCCTACATCCACCCGTTCGTCCACCCAATGCTGAGGACTAAACGAAGAAGACGGTGGTTTTGACTATCAAGAACCTCTTTGTTGTTTGAGTTTCCCCTTTTTCTCTCTTCATCCAGGTAAGCAAAGTTGAATATATTTATTTAAACATTAAATTAATATAATCTATAGTGTGTTGTACAAAAGTTGAGAAAATTTTTTATTATATACATTTTGTACCATAAATACGTTTCTGTTATTTTTGTGAAAAATCTTTTTCAATACCAACATCTAGAACCAATTGATTAAAAATATTATTATATGAGAGTTTTATACTATAATAACTAAAAGTTTTGATTTGAACTGATAACATCAAACATACGACAAGTCTCATGATAGGATGATGAAAATATTTTGGTTTTGGTTCAATAGCTACTCATTGTGCCTTGGGGGGAAGCATTGCGAAGACCGTGTTCTACTCGTGTATAGTATGGCGAAAATGAAAATTTATTTTTAAGATTCTTTTCCTTGAGAAAAGATCTAGACCACGTCATGCGTGAGGTCTAGACGTCTACGGCTTTGCGTTCCTAACTGAAAGGACTCTTCTGAAGAAAAGATAAACAAACAAACAAAATAACAAGTGAAGAAAGCCCAATCAGGTTCCCCCCTCATTAACTTGAGCTTGTCCACATAGCGCAGTGTAAACAGAAAAGGACGTGAAGATGTTCATACTATTTTCAGTACCTTTAAAAAAAAAAAAAAAACTCCTCTCTTGCAAAATTTTATAGAACATGTGAACTTTTAATTTTTAGTTGGAACAAAATGTGGTAGGATGGAGTTCAAATAGAGATTGTATAAGCTTGCCTCTTATGGGGTTTTCCTAATAACTTTTGTTTTTTTGTTTTTTTTGTATTTATTTCCTCCTAATTTGGATGAAATTTAGGTTCCAAAGTATGTTGGACAAAAGCATGATTTACCAAACAACAATCTAAAAACAATCTCCAACAACAATGTCAAAGGGGCCCTAACAAAGACAAGAAAAGAAAAACAGTCACTTTAGAGGTAAATTAGAAGAGAGGGCAACAATAAGAACTGTTTTCATAAGTTTTACATGGATGTAAACAACAACATCAAAAGCTAAGAAATCAGTGATTGTGTAAAAACATTTTTCACACAAGCTACTTGTTTCACCAATTAAAAATTTGACAAGTTGTTAATGCCGTCAATATTATGGTAAATCATAAAGATTTTTTTTCTTTATTTTCTATACGGAGGCTCCCACTATATTAAAGAGAAATGACCCACCAACATTTAAACCTTAGGTCACACATTTGCATGCTTACACATTCAACCACTTAAGTCTAGGTGGCAAAATTTGGACATTTAAAAGACGTGTTTCCATAAGTCATAGATAAGTTGACAACCAAATTTGTACTTGACGTTTACTCCGGAAATAAAATGCCAATTTTCACTTAAAACAATTTCCAAACTTTTTTTGTTGAACCAAAAAACTGATAACTTGAAGGATTAAATTATAAAGGAGAATTTTGTAATAAATAGGGCAACACATATTTTATTGATTATTCATAGGGCACAATTATAAACCTTCAAAATTTCATCAAATTTAGTTAAATTTTCATGCCTTAAATATGATTTCAATGTAATTTGACATTATAAAATATGTTTTATCAATAGCTTTTTTTTTTTTTTTGCTCTGAATCAACGCATGATTTTCCTAAAGTTACACCATATGCTGACCAAAAATTATTAAAATCACAAAAGATATTTCTTTTGACCTTGATTGACTATTAATTATTTATTAATATAGGATGTTTGGGAAGTGTGGTTAGAACTGAAACTTTAAACTGTAATATATAAAAGCTTTACACTGTAGCAACTAAAAATTTTGATTAGAACTAATTTTACCAAATACCCTCTTAATCGTACAGTATTTCCCTTGTGAGGAATTAGTGAAAATGTTAATTTCTCCCGATATAAAGGGTATCCTACTTGTCTCTCTTAATTTTCCGGCCTGAATATTTTACATACTCTACCATATAATTTTCCTAAAGTTGTACCTTATGCTGACCAATAATTTTAAAATGACAAAAGATATCTCTATTGACATCAATTCACAATTAATTATTTATTAATATTAATCGCGCAATATTTCCCTTACGAGGAATTAGTGAAAATATTAATTTCTCGAAACATAAAAGGAATTATGTCGAGTTTTCACTCAACAAGGGCAAGGGAGTAGAAAAAAAAAAAAAAAACACCCGGGACAGTGGTCCATTCATTGAAAGACCTTATTGCCACAGAGATATCACGTGATTATGTTTATGTGAACTGAGCAAGCAGTGTGAACTCAAGGTTTTGGTCATGAGAAGAGTCAAGAAGGAAGTCAACCCAATGAAGAAAGGTGGTAATGAAGAACGAAACTATGTAACGACAGTACTCCAGTTTTACTGAAAGATTAGTTGAACACCACGTGCTGGAGTAATTTTGTAAGTTTTATCCACGTGATATATTTTGATTGCTATATTTTTATGTTTGTATTAAATATTTTGATTGTTGTATTGTTAGGTTTTTAATTTATTTAATAATAAAAATTTTAGCTGTTGGTAATTACGACAAACATCTTTAAGAGTAAATTGCATTAAAATAATAAGATTAAAGAAGAGAAACAAAACAGGGGCGCATCCAAAAAATATATTTCATTGGGAATATGAAATGAAAACCTATTTAGTTTAAGTACATTAAAAAGATTACATTAATGTAATTGATCTTTTGACAAAAGGCAAAAAAGAGTAAAAAAATTAAGCATGAATACATATTAAAGATATTATGTTAACAAAAGTAAAATGTAAGAATTAGTGCATTTCAAAATTAAGTCGATAGGAACAAATTAGAGAGAATGTATTTCTTAAAAGATAATAATTGAAATGGTGAAGTGGAATTTTTATTATAAGCAGTTTCATTTCCAAAAGAAAAAAAAAAATTGTAGTGGGCTAATCAGAAATTTCCAAAAACATGTTTTAATAGGGCAAGAAAGACGAAAAAATATTTTAAAAATATATATGAAAATAAAGTTATAAAATAAACAGGGACACATTTGGAAGAATTTTTTTAACGTAGCAAAATGAATGAACAATAAAGAAGCAAAATATTAATAACAAAAACATGTAGCCTCAACCAAAATAATGATTACATAATCGGGATAAATTACAAAAAAAGAAGTATTATATTCATATATTACAAAACAAAACAAACGAAAATCATGGAAGAAAAAAAAAAGAAAAAAAAAGAGATAGAAGAATGGAAAAGGGAAAAAAGGCAAAATTATAAAGTAAAAATCCAAAGAAAAGAGAAACAATAAAAGGGAGAAGAAAAAACCGGTCAAAATAGAGAGAAGGGGTATGATATAATGTCTCGCCTTGTTAGAACCAAAAGTTTTTTTTTTTTAAATAACATTTATGAAAGGAAAATGATGTTTAAACATGATATATTTTAACAAGATATTTTATTAGAGCAATTAGGATAAAAAAATCATTATAAAGATCATGTTCGATAAAATGTTTAAGCAAGATATATTTTATATTAGAGGTATATTAAAGAAGAAAGTGTCTTGATAGTATATTTCAAAATAAAAAAGTTGAAATCATATAAAAAGAGCAAAAGAAGGGAAAATGAAGGAGAAAAGGGCAAAATGTTAAAAGAAAAACAAATAAAGGGGAAGCGAAACCCATAGACAAAACTTGGGAGAGATAGAAACAAAAGCCTTTTAGTGCTTTTATATAGGATTATTTTTATATTGACTCCCAAACTATGTCACTTATGTCATTTTACTTCTCAACTTTTAAAATATACTATTTAATTCTCTCAAACTTTGTTCCGTTATTAAGTATCTCTCTTTCATCTAACTCCATTAGTTTTTGGACTTTTTGTGGAATAATTTTATATTTTCCCCTCAAACTATGCAACCTATGTTATTTTGCCCACCATGCTCCACTGTTTTTTTTTCCTAGCAAATAACCTCAATCCGTCCAATTATGTATAGCTTAATAAGTCAATGTCCCTTTCCTTCTAAATTTGGGGAAAAAACCCAAACATAAGAAAAGAATTTAAAGAAAAATAAGAGATTAAGGGAAAATAAAGTTCAAAGAAAAAGTATTATTTTTTGCAATAGTTCATTTCAACCTCAAAATAAAAGAGTTTAAAGAGAAAAAAAACCCCACAAAATTCCTTAAAAATGGAGGTCTTGAAAATTGTAAAAACAAGAACACATTATAATAAGTGATTTTGTGGGGGATTTTTTTATAATCCCCTTTTAAATTTTCAATTTGTTTTTGTATTTGAATGGCACATTGTAAAATATTCATACAATAGGCATATCGATTGCTTTGACGTGAAGGTTCAGTAAAGTTGAAAGAAAAATAAATTAATTTATTAAGTCAAACAATGTTAGACGGAAGGATGTTATTCACTAACCACAAAAAAAATAAACATAGTAACACATTTTAAAAGTCAGGGGCTGGAGGCAAAATTACATAGGTGACATAGTTTGGGGGAATATAAAAATATTCGGCAAAAAAAAGTCTAAAAACTTTTGAGATTAAATGGAAGGGGATGCTTGCTAATAGAACAAAGTTAAAAAAGATTAAGTGGTACTATTTAGAAGTCGGGGGACAAATATGAAAATTATCCTTTTATATATGTTAATGATGTAATAAATAAGTAATAGATTATAGATTATAGATTTTAAAGGAAAACCTATAACAAAAAATGATTTTTAATATAAACATTGTTGGAAAAATAGTACGCAGCGAAATTTAAAAATTTTTATATTAGAGTATTTTCTAAAACATAGGTTTGACATACTATATGCGTAAATTAACTAGATCTTACTAACCTTGTTAATGCAGAAAAGCTACTGCAATCAGTGAAGAGAAGTAATGTTCTAGAAAGAACTCAACCAATTGGCCTTCTTTGCTACTCTCTATCCTCGATCGGAGCAAGTGTGGGTTCACGTTGTTCAGCTTTTCCTAAGGTGGCTCTCCTTCCAATCAATTGAGAAACACCCAAAGCTATAATTCGTGATTTGTGAATAATAGCTCTCTGGGGAGTTACAGATTCTCACTGACAGAGTCTTACTCTAGATTTCTCAACTGATCTAAATAATAATGAGACTCACTCCCCTTTATATAGAGGTTGGGCCAAGGAGTTAGTCCTTATTAGATAAGGCCTCAAAAATTCGAATCAGAATCAATATCTAATAAAATCTGCGTGAAAACGAGTGATCCTTTTATCGCCTGGTCGGCAGGCCGAACTTGTAGATCAGCTTGCCGAACCTCCTCAATCGGTAGGCTGAGCTTAAAGATCGGTAAGCTCAGCCTGCCAAACCTCCGATAAAAGACCCCTACGAATCTTTACTTTCCACTTGAGATTCTTGGGATAGAGCCTCAGTTTTAATTCAAATAACCCAATAGAGAAGTTATCTGATTAAAATAGTCATATCTAGATAATCTCTAGGAAAATAAATATTCCTCATAGTTCAACAAGTTTGTTTTGAATTAATTCAAAATTAATCCAACCTATAAACAGACATGAATTATCTGATCGTGATAATTTAACAAGTTTATCTTGAATTAATTTTATCACAAAATTAATTCAACCGATAAACAAACATGAATTATCTAATTTTACTAAATTTTAGCCAATCTGATAAATCTGACATAAGTCATCAATTATTAAAAAACACGCCATATCGTTACAGGATTTTTATGAGCTAGCTAAGGGAACCAAATGGACCTATATAGTTTAAGCTCCCGATAATTATGAAACCCAATATCCGAGATATACATTTCATAATTATCAACTCCAATGCTACTCCACTAAAAGCATGGAGCTGTACTCTCAAACTATATAGAATTACGAAGCCTGTATGGCTAAGTCTACATGACATATCATAATGTATCGTATTCCTATAGGATTATCCATAATCAGCTTGAGGACAAGTTCTGTCTTACCTTCCCGATTATTTTTACCTTACGTTTCAGTATCTCACCATCAAAAAACTTATCATCCAAAGACAGTATACCATTCGGTTACACCCATGCATCTAAATGATTAAGCGCTCCAGTTTTCTAATTAGAGGATAATGCATGTAAGAGGATATAACTACTCCTAAAGAGCAGCAATAGATTCCATATCTATGAATAACAGGTCTATGCTATCAAGTGTCATGCCTTTAATGTACCAGCATGCATACCATTATTAAAATGTCCCGATTCAACATATCGTCACCTATGACAATGTGCCAATGTTTTTATTCGCAGAGCCCACCTCTGATGGTCAAGACAAACCATCTCCCAATAGGGATGTAAACAGCATAACAATCTTTACATGAATAAAGTGCCTAACTTTATTCCCTCGATTGCGGATCTCATAATTTAGACCGTCACCTTAAGAATCATGTCTTTCGTATAATCTGTCCATCATATGCTCAATTCTTAAAGGTTTAGAACTACAGTCTTAGACTTTTGTCTACTTAACATACATTCAACAAATATGAACATAAAGAGGATAAGATTTGGTATATAAATAATGAATAAATTCTTTATTAATAAAAATGTCTCCAAAAACATATTACATTTTTACTCCTTAGGGCATACACGTCTAACAAACATATTAGAAGGAAAAAAAAAAACTCCAATGAAAGCATTAAAAAATATGATTTGAAGTGAAAAAATAGAAGTAAATACACACATATATGGTCACAATTACAGGTTTATGTGGTAAAATTTTAAAATGAAAATATCTATTGTATAACAATGTTTTTTTATCATGTTTTCTCTCTTTCATTTTTTAATAATATTTCATTATATAAAATCAATAGGACAGAACTTTTTTTTTAGGAAGAAAAGGAAAACTAATTCCAGATCAAAGTAGTATAGTTATTAATTTAGACAAGAAAGACCCAAGACAATTACTCAATCTTGACCATAAACCAAAACCACTAATAGGTTTGATTGAAACGTTTAAGGAGCCAACATAGGAGCCCCTTCTCACTTTTTTTTTTTCAAATGTTATGTATAGATGTGTGTATGTATGAGCATACAAATGGTTTTTTCAAAAACACCATTGTAGTCGGTGTATAGGGCCAAAAAATAAAGATTGAGAAACCAAAAGCACTAAAGGCTAATACAACACCATAAAGAAAAAAGACTTGCGGACTAGACATAAAAACAACACCGACCACCTATGTTATTACAATAAAAAACTAACAAAACAAACAAAATATTCTAGACAATGAAGACATCAAAGCCATTATATGACAAACATATATAATAAAACACAAGGGCAAAGCCCAATAGACACCGACTGGATCTCCGCCGGCAAGCTGACGACTGTTATGGTTAAGAAAGGATGTCGCATCGCTGCCCACAAGCCAAAGATATATTTGAAGGAAACCAAACCTTTACCTCCAACCTGCGAAGAAAAGAGCATCGTCTTTTCCCTCCCTGCGATCTCTAACCATTGAGCAGCCAAACCACAAAGGGTTAAGATTTGTCGGGACACAAAGGTGGCTAGAAGCATTAGCAAAGAGCACGCTAGAATGCTCCCCCTTTGGCCCCTCTTTTTCCTCCAAAACCAAGAGTTTGTTGAGATCTCATTGTCGCCTAAAGGCAACGCCAATCTCAATTCTTTCACCTGACATATTCCAACTGAAATATTTAATACATTTGAAAAGATAGGGTCAATGAAAGTAAAATGATGACTATAGCTTAATTTGTTATAAGGTTATTATCATTTCGATACCTTATATTTTAAAGAAATATAATATTAGTATCATGTTGTTTAAAAACCCTATTATTTCTAATAATTTATATTAGTGCCACAAGCTCATAGATTTGACATGAGATTTTATTTATCCTTTTATCAATGAACCCAAGTTAATTTTATAAAATTATAATGGAAACAAAACAAAAAATTAACAATACTCATAAAAAAAACATATACGTGGATTTATTTATTTTTGGTAATGTTTGCATTTATTTTCTTTTATAGTTAAAAATTTCATATCACAATTGGCTCAAGGTATCAAATGATATCTTTAAAATTTACAAGATACTATTTTTATTTTTTTTTTCAAATAAAATGGTATAAATATGATTTTTTAATATATGATACCAAAATGATAAAAACCCTTAATTGTATCATACTAAAATCTAAGAAATACAACATAAAATACTTGATAAACACTTTTTAACTTTTTTTTCCTTTTTTGCTAAAGGCTTGAGAAATATTTTTTTATTTAATTTGATTGATTATCTACTCATATGTGGCCCATCACGAGAGAGGGATGTGAGGACAAAATCGAAAGGCAAAAATGAAATAGTGAAAGAGAAAACTCTCCCTTATATAATAGTCATTATAGATATATATTATAGATTAAAGAAATATATCTTTATCAATTGTTTGAAAAAGTTAAAGAAACCTATGAAAAATTACCTTAAAATGTTGGCTCGTTTAATTCATAAGTTTGAACAAAAAATTTAAACAAAATTTTAAATTTTTGTGAGAAAAAGTACTATAGTAAAAAGGATTGAACTATAATCCGAACTAGTAAAATTGCTTTGTAAATGGTTTTCCATCAATTTTGCCTATTGAGTTAAAAATTCGGTTTTGCACATGCACATAACCAAACTGACCGAACCAGTAGAGAAACTAACCAAACTGATCAGTTTCATTTTCGAAACCTGGTTGCCCTTTGTATTATTGAGTGATTCTATTTGCACCTCGCTTTAACTTATGCACCCCATTAAACTAAGACTTAATAAAGAACAACTATTATTTTCATTATCTTTTTATTTTGACATATTGATATCAACTTTATACTCAACCTTTCATGTTTCATGCAAAGTAAGAGAATAAAAGACTAGGAACACTAAATAAAGCAAGCACGTTAAATTTCTTTTCTTTCCCTAAAACATAAGAATTAAAACTCCCATAGTCAGCAATATTAAATAATAGCCATGGTACACAAACCCATCATACTGGGCATAAACACATCAGACTTGATCTCCATGAAAATACAAAGAATTACAAGAATCACTAATAAGAGACATGAACACTCCGATGCAGTTTTTCTATGTTAGAAATTCTAATTTTCAAATAACTATTGCAAAAAGTAAACTAGATAAATACATATTAATATTTTTGCAAATATTTTGCTTTTTGTCCTGACAAAATAGCATTACAATTGCTTCTTTAGTTAAGTTTTGTAGTAATAGATATTTTTCTAGACAAATTTAGTGAATATATCTAGAGCTAGAAAATTTTTCTAGTGTAGTATTATAAAAATAAATTAAGCATAATTTTCTATTAAATATAGACACAATTTTATATTTTAAATATTAAGTGAGTATATAGGTTTTTTTTCCTTAATAAAGTGAGGATTCAATTGAAATTTTATAAAAACTTTAGATTTAAAAAACAAACATTCAAGATTTGGGTGGGGCACGTACGCTCATTGACAAAGCCATGGCTCCGCCCACCACCTTTGTAGCAAGATTTTTCTCATAAGATAAACTGCATCTATGCACCCTGAAGTTTTCATCATTTCAAAGTAGCATTTTAAACTTTTAATTTTGACATTTAGGACCATAGATTTGACAACTCTTCACAACGCATTTTGATAGATGATGGATGTCAATTAATTGGTAATAATTAAGGTCTAAAATGCCAAAATCTAAAAAGTTATCCAACTTGCCAACTAATATGGTGCATTTTTGCAAAAATAGTAGGAATTTTGGTCTATAAGTTATTGAACCACAATTGCAACATTTTATAAATTTAAAGTCCTTTATCCCACAAGTATGAAAGTTTTGGATCCAAATTATTAAACATTGATAAATTAAGGTCTACAAGTGTAATTAAACCCTTTCTCTTAAGACGTATACAGATAAGTTTTAATTTGGCAAGTAATCAACCATCAACAATGTTGAAATGTTTTTCTCTCATAGTGTTGTTCGCCCGGTTGAATGTGAAACTCGTGTATGCATCATAACAAATGGCGTCTGTGTAGTGCAAAAATTTTTCACAAGTCTTCCACCAATTTTTTTTTTTTTTTCACAAGTCAGTGCAATATTCTTCTCTTAAGACGCGTATCAACATTTGACCCGTACTAATGACGACTATATAAAATATATAAACATGCATAACATCTAGAGATCAATCGACTAGTAAACTACTACGATTTGCAAAAGTCGTAGACCAATGAGAGAGATTTGATAAATATTCCAACCGGATGGCTCAAATTGGTTTGGACTCGGTTTGGTGCCACTCAAACTCATCTGCTCGCATCGTTGGACGCCGTAGAATTTGTGTCAATTTGTTATTTCATTAGCTTTAATAATACATTGTGTGACTAATTAAATATAATAATAATACGTTATTCTTAATTTATGGTAAAATTATGTGTTAAGGACTATATTTTATTGATAGGGTACAATTCTAAATATCACGTTAAAATTTCATTTTCTTTTAAGTTTTCTATGGTTCTGATGCATCTTGCAATTGGGATAATCTTTTACATCCTACCACAAAAAGTTTCCTAATTTACATTAGGGAAATTATGGCAAATAGTCGCTTTTTAGATCCTTAAAATAGGAAATGGGCCTTTTAATTTGAAAGAAGAATTGGAAGGGTAAAACTCACTTATAAACTAAAAAAAATCAGTAAATAATATGCAAATAAAAAATAAAAAACATATATTAAGGGTCAATTACATAACTATACCTATTAGTTTAAACTATTTTTCAATTTATCTTGTTGTTTTAAGAAACTATAAATGTATCTTTTGGGTTTAAAAAACCTATTTCAATTTTATCTTTCACATATTTTTTAGATAAAAATATGGAGATAAAACAAAGATATACTAAATTAGACCTAATTTGTTTATGAAATATTTTTTTCTCCTTGGAAAAAAAATGTTAAAAAAAATACTTTCCAAAAAGCAATAAAATCTAAGATTTTGTTTTTGAAATTTGATGATTTATTTAAGAAGTTCTTATGTTTTTTAAATCTCTAAGAAATTTTTCATAACTATTTAAAGGTAATTATATCATTTTGTCTAATTTGTTATATTTATAGGGATAAAATTGAAATAATTTTTTTTAAAATATGCATTTATAGTTTCTAAAAATAGAGGGACAAATGAATAAATGGTTAAAACTAGAAAGTATAATTATATAACTAACCATATATATTACTTGGTAATAATAAATTTAATTTGGGATTTCTAATAATATGGGTAAATCCAATTAATCTTGGTTAACAAATTTAGTCATGAGGGAATCCAAATTTATTAAATTTTGGTCGTGAATTAAATCCAGTAACATCTAGCATGTGTCAAGACAATGGTTTAGGCCAATTAGTTTAAACTTACAATATAAAGCTCATACATGCTACAATATAAAATAAAAGTAAACTACAGTGTAAAACTGTCATATACTACAATGTTTTGAACTAATTGGTTTAAACTAAGGTTCCCAAACACCCTTTTAGTAAACTACTCAGTAACTTCCAAATGACTTCCAAATTTAATAATAATAATAATAATAATAATTATTATTATTATTATTATTGTTATTATTATTATTAGGCCAATCATTAATTGAGAATAAAAATAATTAGACCAAAATGTGATAGTATTTAGTAAATAGCTCACTTAAATTAAAACAAAATTTATTTTTATATAGAATGACGTAGAGAGAAACACAAAATATCAGGACAAAAATGAAAAGAAAAAGAAGAAGAAAAGAAAGAAGGAAGATGAGATAAAATAAAAAAAATTTAAGTGTTTAAAAAGAACACATAATTTCAAAAAATACTAATTATTTAAATATATTAAGATTGTTCTATACACTTACATTAAGAATAAAAATTATGTTATTTGGTGTAATTTCTCTTTTAATGATCATATGTGCGAGGAGTAGCGACGCAATAACTCAACGCCTAGTAATTGGCACTGAGCCTACGAGGCCTCCTTGTGAGAGCACCAACAAATATCATCCGCAGGAAGGTTAAGTGAAGGCCACTACGGCATACCATTAAGTACGATGCGTAACACATGTGAGAGCTGATAATTGTATAAAACGCGGTAGTTTGAATTATTTGTCATATCCTCCACGACGTAACATCATTGGTGTTTTTCAGAATTTTTCGTTTCACTCCTAATATCCAGCGGTCCAACCCCAGTTCTTTCTAAGGAAAGAGGTGCCATTTATTTATATTCACATCCGAGAGAGAGAAAAAAAAAAAAAAAAGTTGACTATTCTTTCCAAAAGGCTAAAAACCTGAGCAAACTGCTCCTTTCCTAAATTTTCGTAACAAGAACTAATTAACAAAAGACAAATAAAAAACATCCCTATTGAACATTTAAAGATGGGAAATGACTATTTTGTCGGCCTAACCTGTCCACACACTTGCCACTTATATTTAGTTCTATTTTCGTATGATTGTGGCAACCATGAAAAACGTGTTTTGGAATCACAAACGAGAATGCTTTTTTTAAGCTTAGCCAGATTATCTATTACTTGCCTTCAACTATAAATACGAGGACCACAATTGAGACTTTGAGTGTAGCACTAAAGTATTTATAACAAGTTGGCACTAATATTCTGTTATTGTCCTCTTCTTCTCATAAGTTTGGAAGGGAAGAACGAAAGAAAGAAAGGGAAGATCAAGATGCCTTGCCTTTACATCTCTACAAACGTGAACTTGGACGGAGTTGAGACAGATTCCATATTTTCCGAGACCACCAAAGCTGTCTCTACGATCATCGGAAAACCCGAAAAGGTAATTACTGTCCGTTGGTTTCTCTGATTTCATAGCCTTCCAATATATGTGCTTATATTTGTGAATTTCTGTTTTTGTTTAATATTATATTGATTCATTAAAAAAAAAAGCTTTTTTGCAGAACCATACATGTTTTCATGAACTGAATTCTCTACTCTGAGGAATTTAGAGGTTGAAAAGCTTTAAATCCAAAATTCTTTTTTTTTTCCCTCCTTTGGTGTTAAAATCATTAGTCTTGAATGAGTCCTTGGCATAAGTCCCAATACCTTTCAATGTTTTTTCTTATCGAGTTCAGGATTTTCTTCCCCACGACCAGATAAACAGATATCATAAAGGAGGGAGAACGAAAAGGAAAAAAAAAAAAAGTAATTTGAATCAGATTGAGTAACAAGGTCATGATTGCCTCTTTTTTTTTGGCTTGAAAACAGTATCTCCATAGAAATTAGTGTTTCATTTGCCGCTTACTATTTTCCTATCAAACAAACAAGCTGGCCCAAGGTTTTTCATCACTTAAAGTGCACTTAATTTGAAAATAAAGGAAACAAATTTAAAAAAAAAAAGAAAAAAAGAGGAAAATGAAAGCGTACTTAATTTGCAAGTAAAGGAGAGATAAATATAGAACAAGGAAAATGAAAGTGCACTTAATTTGGTGATTGCCGGTTGGCAGGTGGCACTGCATGACTTCAATTTTGAAGCCTTTAAATTTAGTGCTTTGCTTTGATTGCCCACTGTTGTTTTTTCTTAGTAAGCATATTTCTCACTTTAGTGTGCCAAAAAGAAGAAAAAAAGGGTTTATGGCACGCCAATTATGGCCTAATAAGCCTCCCAAAATTAATTAACAATAAATCATCATTCTTAAATGTGGACCTTTTAACAATATTTCTACATATTTTATGATACGAGTGATTCACACATTTATCCATGACTGCTGTAGTTTGTCACCAATATAATGTATCCGATAAATTTATATGTATTGAAATTATTTTAGACACGTATATATCGATACATATAGAAGGAAAAGCTTTTATTTTTTCAAAATCATATTTTTTAAAACTATTTTTTTATAAAATGGAGGATCGGACACGTGCTCTCTTAAACTTGTCTTAAATCATCTTATTTCGCGCTGTTTGGCTTAATTATTATTCTCCTTGAAGAAGAATGTGCTACCGTCTTTTTTTTTTTTTTTTTCTCTCCCTTCCTAGGAGAATTCAAGTTAATGGTTTGTCGTTTATTTACAATCTTATAGGGTGTTTGAAAGGGTGGTGAGAACCATTTTTACTGTAGCATGTGAGAGTTTTATACTGTAGCATATTTTTTTTATTGTTACTGTAACATGTGAGAGCTTTATACTATTTATAACTAAGATTGTGGTAAAAACTGAGTGATTCCCACCACTGCCAAACACCCCTTCATAATCTTAATCCATTTTCTGTTGGATAAATATCAAAAGATTGGTGACCCC
Source organism: Artocarpus heterophyllus (assembly GCA_025403435.1). NCBI lineage: Eukaryota > Viridiplantae > Streptophyta > Magnoliopsida > Rosales > Moraceae > Artocarpus > Artocarpus heterophyllus. The sequence continues at coordinate 17,828,787 of CM046344.1, read as the reverse complement.
ACATCGTCATTGTTCGGAGTTATAATTAGAGGTCATAAATTGATGGCGATGATGTGTGTGAACTTGGTACAATGTAGGGCCCTAGGGAGTCCATGTTCATTAGCTCACCCGGGACGATACAAACCAGCTCTATGTACATGTTGCGTTGCTTATAAGATTCTATCTTTCATTATATTATTATTATTATTATTATTATCACCATCTTTCGTTGTCATTTGACAACTACAGAGACATTTTTTTATCAATATTGATGGAGATCATGGTTTGTTCACACTTGGGAGAATAGAATAGTGCAAAAATAACTTTGGAGAATAGCGGCACTCGACATTTTTTTTTTCTTTTGGAAACTAACATCTGATTTTAGTGTGCTTACAATAATGAATTTATATTAAAGGACTTTTGCAACTTGCACCACAGATATCTATATAATCATTTTTTTTTTCTCAAATAACTTGTATTGCGCAATGACCAACAAAACAATATTGCAATCTACTGTTCCATAATAAATAAAAAAATAAATTATAGATAAATGAATAAATAAAAATTTCTATACCAGCCCTATTTGCGTGATGGAATAAACATTTATTTTTTTATTGTCACAGGTTACTATATAATTACATTAAAATAACTCTTGTGAATAAACCAATTTCAAAGCTTGCGTTCTTTGTTGCCATTTTTATTTTCAAGTGGTGCATTTAATTTTCGTGTATCAACTATTGTTTATTTATTGCTACACATGACGTAAGAGATGTACATAAGTCGTAGTGTTACGTGACAATTCTAACATGCTGTTACAAATAATAACATGTATTGTTAAGAGATGAATGGTCGTAGTAAAATCTTATTTCGCACTTCTTTTTTTTTTTTTAGTTTGTGATGGTCATTCTCAATGGATCTGTTGCCATATCCTTCGGCGGGAACAAAGAACCGGCGGCATATGCCGAGGTGGTATCGATGGGCGGTATTAATTCAACAGTGAAGAAGGAGCTCATTGCAACTCTTGGCACAATTCTGGAATCCAAGCTTTCAATTCCCAGGGCTCGATTTTTTCTTAAGGTGTACGACACAACCCTGGGACGAAACAAGTCCAAGCTATGAGGAGCTTCCACGCAAAGGAACAAAAAGATAAAAAATAAAAAATCAGACGATCAAGTAATAATAATAATTTCAGGGATTTTTTGACTGTTTGGTATTGCAAACCAAGGTTTGAGCACTGTTCTATACCCAGGAAAATAAACAAAAAAAAAAAAAAGAAAAAAAAAAAAGAGAGAGGAAAATTTCACTTTGGCTTTTTTTTTTTTTTTGGCTATGAATTATGTACGGACTTCTTGAGGACATCTAGGCTCCTTTTGTGGACTAGCTTGTTACCTCGGTCTATTTTATGTCATTATGAACAAAGAAAATTTACATAGTTTTTAAAGACGACACGAAACGGCCATATGTTGTTCAACAGCTCATCGTCAATATTGAAAAATAAAATGACAATATAATGGGGGAAAAAAAGTTGATAACGAGTAAGTTTGAATGAAAATCATGTAAAATTAGTGCTCAGGATTATTATTAGGAAGGAGAGTGAGTAAGTCACGCTTAGAATCTCCTGAAAAGGGAGGCTGCTAGTAAAAAAGTCTACATAAATAAATTGCAGAAGAAAAGAATATTTTTTTAACGAAACATACACTATTTGGTTCCTTATTATCATATGACTTTCAAAACTATTGGTTAATTATTATTATTGATTGGTTGCAAAAAGAATTTATCCCTTTTTTTATAGTGAAGAAGACAATTTACTCCGTAGGTAAGTATGGGTGTCTTAGCTTTTAGATTAACTTTTCAACAGTTTAATGAGTGACTAAAAACAATTATATATTGCACTCTGTGAATTTTTAACATGGACAGTGATAAATCAAACTATTAAAATTCTAATCGGACAGCTAAAATACTATTATTCTTCGATGGAACAAAATTGCGTTTTCGACCGTATGAATTGCCTCTACATGTTATAATAGTTTCTCACTCAATTAGCTAATAAATTTCTTTTTTGTTTTCCTTTTTTTTTTTTGTGGCTCATAAGTTGAGGCGTATCATTTTACTTTTGTTTGACAATCCAGTTAAAACTCATAAGTTTCAACTGGTATAGTGTAAAGTTCTTACATACTTAAATAAAAAGCAAAAATTTACTATAATATAAAACTTTCATATTTTACAGCATTTAAGTTCCAACTTAATTTTTAAACAATCTCTTCCTTGAGTCTTAAGTCTAAATGAGCTGAATCGGTACATGGCGGCAATTATCAAAAATTAGAACCAGTGCAAGCCGGTGGACCAACCATTGATCAAAACGCCAATAATTATTCCACCAAACATAATAAACAGTGTACATCAAAACAAAGAAGAAAAATAATTGGGAGATGATTATATGTAGGATGGGTCCCATGTTAGTTTTTGCGTCAAGCCCGGACTCCATATTGACGCCGCATGAATAGCACCGAGAAGCAAAAAGGTTCAAGAATCTGTTCACCTTTTTGATAGAAAGAAGAAGAAAAGGCCTCAGAAAAGTAAGCCTGCAAGTGATGCTTTTTGTTACCTTGATAACAAAACAAATGTTGGACCCCAATCCCAACCCCTTGTGATTGGCCTGCGGCGGTCTGTCTTCATTCACGTCAAATAATACTGCTCGAATGAGAGAATCATGAACACATCTAAATTTTTGACAAAAGAAAAGAAGAATTTAATTTTGAAGTATGAAAAAAAAAATTAACATGATTTGATAATTTAAATCGTATCATTCCAGTAAAATAGATGTTTAAAAAGTATGATTAAAACTATAATTAAAATACTTTAATTTAAAATACTATATTTATAAAAATTTTATACTATAATAATATTTTATTTTTATAATAATATATAAATGCTTTACGTTATTTCAACACCCTGTTAAGTGGCTCGTAGAATTCTTGAAGGAAAAAAAAAGGCTCTAAAAAAGAAAGAAACCAAGTGAGCTTTGTTGACTTAGAGAACGAAACAAAACTAGGACAGTAGCTATGGTTACTACTATTTTCAAGTCAAATAATCAGTTCTTTCGTTCCAATCATGCGTTTGATTTTTTATTTGCTGGGACACAAGTTTGTTAAAGTGGTGCGGTTGTTTTCTTCTTTGGTGGAAGTCAAAGTCGGATCCTGATTTCCACTAACTTATCTTTGGGAATTGGGACTACTCCACTTGATAATGCGCCCCGGCCAATAATCACACTACCACGGCTAAATACTTGGAAAAGGACCACTTATACAATGAACTAATTGGTGCCTTTTCCTGAAGAACTATATGTTAATTGATTCTTGAAGAATAATATTCTGTTTCATTTATATGATAAACGTCTAGGTCAGGCTACGGTAGGACGCCCAATAATGTTTTAAATGACACGATAGAGCTCTAAATCAGCCGTTGATCTAGAATTAAGCTTGATCTGGAGTATTAAAAGTGGTTGCAGTCTTAAAGGTAATTTCTCTTCAGAAATGACAACCAATCTAATCCATGGTTGATTGGCGATATTTTCAAGAATGTACCAAAAAGGATGCCTCAAATTTTTATTGCCACGGCACTTTTTTTCTTTTTCTTTTTTTTACATAAGTCTACCATAGAGAGTGATTTTCTCCTCCACCGGTGAAGAGTGATCTAACGATTAGTATTAGATCTTAAAGAATGATCTAATGATTTTCTCCTCCACCACGGCACTATACTTGGAGGAGATTGTTGGTCAAGGCCGGATGAGATCTGGTGACAAACTCCTCTATGAAGGTGGTAGAAGGTAGACAGAGGAAGATGAAGGAAGAGAGAGAGATAAATTTGGTCGGCTATTTTGAAGGTAGAAAAATAGATTAAGACGAAGGAAGAGAGAGAGAGTAATAGATCTGGTGATGGAGGAAACAATTAGGGAATAAATAATATACAACTAAAGATGTCAAAACGAGTCAGGCTTAGTGGGTTGGCATCAGTACGACACGTTAAAAAGAAAGCACAGCATAATGCGATACAGTTATTAAATTGACGTAGCCCATCCTGCTTATTAAATGAGCTAGGCTTGATGCAACTTTTGGGCATGAAGCATGTTAAGGGCCCAACATGAGCACGAGCACGAGCACGTTAAAAGCACGATAGGAGCCTAGTTATAAGCACGATTAGAACATGCAATTTAAAACTAAAATTAGTAAACATATTTTATATTTTTTATAAATATTTTTTTTTATAAAGTTCTAAATTTTTAAATTTCTTCACTCATGCTTGTATTTCTAATTTAATCAATGAATTTAGAAACACAGGCATGAGTGAAGAATAAAGTAGAAGCCCTACAAATTGTGTTTACTCTTTTATTTAATTATGTATTTTATATTGCACTCGTTTTTCTTTACCAAAATTTTATTCCAATAGGTTTTGCTTGGTAAAGTTTTTAATGAGGCAATTTTTATTCATAAGATAGTTTCTTTTGGTAAGATTTAGTGTTTTCATTTTTTTTTGTGTTGTTTAGTTGTTTGTTTGTTTATTTATTTATTTTTTGTAAATTTTTCATTAGGTGTGACAAAGAGACATTAAGAACTAAAAACACAACACAAGGAACAAATACCAATACAAGCATGAGTACGGCCCAAGTACGTTATAGGCATGACCCATTAGTAAATGAGCCATGGGCTGGGCTTGATGTCACAAAAATTAAATGGGTTGGGCTTAGCACAATACAATAAATAAACGGGATGGCCTAGATATGACACAAAGTATGCTTGGGCCTAAATTAAACGAATTGGGTCGGACTGGCTCCTTTGACTTCTCTATATACAACTATAAATATCTTTAAGCTTTTAGAATTAATCACTTTATTTTATCTGTTGAATCAATATTTTAACAGTTCAAACAACCATTCTCTACTGGTGGAGAATAAATACGTTCTCTACTATAACTTTTTCCTTTTTTTTTAAATGCTTCCACAGCAAATTTTTGAAGCTTCTATGTTACTAATTTTTTTCATATATGCTACCACGATATTTTTTTCTCAACAAAGATGGTTGGCCATCTTCGCCTCCAACTGCTAAAAGCCGACATCGAAAATATTTTGGTAGAATATTTTTCACATTCTACGACCCTTTTTAACTCCAATCGTCAAAGGCTAGCACTTAAGAATCTTCTCATAGGATTTTTTCATATACTACAATAGTTTTTTTTTTTCCTTAACAATGATGGCTAACCACCTCCAACTCTGCTCATTGGAAGCCTATCTCACAAAATATTAGGTAAATTGCTTGGGAGGTCCCTCAATTATTTTAAAAAGGTACGATGTGGTCCTTTAATCTTTTTTTTTTATTATTTAACCAGATCAAACCTTTTATTTTAGTTACAAAATGACTAAACTAATTGACCGGCGTTAAAAGCTTATCATTTGAGCTATACATGTAGAGAGTTAGGACCATTTTGGTAAATGCAAATTAAGAAAAGGAAGCAAATCCAAAAAAAAAAAATTATGAGGCCCACAATAACCAATCAAAAGTCACCATGTGGCCTTTGGACCTACAAAAAAAATTCTTCCCACATTTGCTTCGGCTTATCATCCTCCTCCAGGACAATATCAAGCAACAAATTAACAAATTCTTAAACAAATTAATAACAAGATCAAGCAATATCAAGCAACAAATTCTTAAATGTTCCTAAAAACCCAAAAGGAGCTTTATTTTGCAAAGCAAAAAAGATTCAAGCATTAAAAGGAGAGAGAAGCATATATCACAACCTAAAGTCGATGTTGTCGTCTTCTCCATCGGTGAGACAGAGAAAGAGAAAAAAAACCCTTTTAGTCAACTCTGAGCTCAATGGCCTCCTTGTCCTCTACTTCACCAGCAAGAAAGTCAACAAGACCTATATATCTTCCATGAAGAAGGTGTGTCAAAGATCAACCACATGCTGTCCACAACGTGGTATGGCCATGACTCCGACGAGACAAATCTTGCGCTCAACTCCAACAAATCTTCCTCTCCTATAGCATCCCCCCACACTCTCTCTCCTTCTCCTCTAGCGGCCCCTATCCCCCAATCTGATGGCGACTCTTCTTTTTTACTTCAGATTGCAATGGTGACTCTCCCTCTCGCCCAAATCGTGAAGTTGACTTTGCCTAGATCATTAGTCTCTCCCAACACCTATACTAGTCCAAAAAGGCCATCTCTTGGATTTTAGTTCCGACACCTGATGCTTAGATTGTCATAGAGCGCCTCTAGATTTAATGGGTCCTTATACAATTATGAGCCCAACAAGGGTAATTGGAATTTTAATTAAGACTTAATTCATAGAAAGCATAATTAATTAATTAATTATTAAACCTATTAGTCAATTTGTCAACTCATATTTGGCATTGTGACATTACAAGATTAACGTTTGCTGATTTTGTTTTAAAAATCCATTAGAAACTCATCTCTTAAGTGTAAAGTTTTGTGTCTAAAAATTGTGTTTTAAAGTGGAGTCTGAATTGATAAAGCTGTAAACTATAGACTCGTGTACCTCTTCAAGTGATACAATTCCTTTGTGGGTTGCAATTAACGATTATGCCATTAAACATGCATTTTGGTTTGAAACTAGCACTGAAAGGCACTTTTTTGTTAATTTTAAAGGTCACTGTATAATGATAGATTAGAGACAATTTTCTTTAAAATTTTCTTTGATGAGATCTGGAACTTCTGTGTTTTTTTTTTCAAAATTTGGTTTTTTTTTTTTTCCTTTAACATATCCGTTTCCAGCGATTTTAGCAAACTTTACCATTTAACAGTTTTATACAAGAAAGCTTCGACTGTTTTTACAAATCCATTTTAAAGTCCAGTTTAGAGGTAGATTCTTAAAAAATTTCTTCATGAAAGTTCTTTGTCTAGTCAAAATCTAAAACTTCCGTGTTTTGTGAAATTTTTTTTGGACTTTTCAATGATCGTTTTTATCAAAAATAAAACTACATAGTTTTCTTTGGCTGTCTGTAATAGCTTCTTAAAAGAAGAATTTTAGAAATTTTTCTTCATGAAAGTTCTTCTTCTTATTGAGATCTAAACTTTTATGTTTTGCAAAAAATGTGAGTCGGCCTCAAAACGGCCTATATTTGATAAAAACAATGGCTGTCCACTATTGTGCATTTTTTTAAATGATTTCCCAAAATCGTCCAAAACTCCGTCTTAGAGTCAGAACCATGAAAATTTTTGGCCACGAAAGTTTGTGCAAAACATCAAAATCTACAAGTTTTATATCCATGAAATTCTGAAATCAGCCTGCAAAAGGTCCGTTTTTGAAGCCAAAATGTGCAGAAAATTTGTTTAAGCTTAAACTATAAGCTAAACCTAAATTGTACATATATTGCATAAACTTAAACAATCATAAATTAAACTTACAATACCACATTAAATATATAAATGAAAACTTAATTACATGCCATAATCATCAATAATCATAAACTAAACGAAGCTTAAAATAAAGGAGAAGAAAGATTATATCATATATCCTTGAAGTATAAACCCTAGTGTGCTCTTCCTAAGCTTCCTTCTTCTCCTCTTAATGTGAGTGGTTTTTTTGGTGAGCATGGGAATTGGAAAAGTTTGAGAGGAAATGCGAGAATGGCTGCAGTTTTGCAAAGAAGAGGGAAAGAAAATGGGGCAAGTTAGGCAAATAGATCACTAAATGAATTTTGTCTCATATATATACCTAGGTTAATGATCTTAACATGGATTTACTTAAGCTTATAATAGACTTAAGAGTGAACAAAAAAAATGTTCTAAACCTTTCTAATGAATGGCGCCACCACTTAAGCAATTAGAGATTTTTTTTTTTTTTTGTCATATCTCACTTAACCTTTCATTATTCAAGAGTTTAGGCATGGTTTATTTTTACATGACAAGATCCACATTTTAAGGATAATACCATAACTTAGGTGTCCTTGTGTTTCCATACAGTCAAAGTTTACATTGTTTTAGCCTCTTATTCTACTTAAGGCTCAGTTCGAAACTAATCTCCGAGTTAATCAATATAGGTGTCAAAACTTAATTGCGTTATAAACTTTGGTGGTTATCGATCTCAAAACTATTTCTAGACTGAATTGAACCTAGACTTGACTTTTTTTGCACTTTTTCCAGATATGGTAGAGTCTTTGACAATGTCAATTCCTAAATCCAAGCATTTTTTTAATTAAAAATGCTACTCGTCTAACTCTGATTTTTAACTAACAGACATTTAAGGATTGGCTATGTATTAGAGTGTTTCTCGATGTACTGGTAGCCTACACTACACTTGAAAATTCTTATAAATATAATTCTCAAGTTGTTTACGGTTTGAGATTTTCTTCCACATTAAATCCTAGTGAAAATTATTAATTGAATTATTCGATCAAGAAAAAAAATAATAAATCAAACTTTAATATTTACTATAGAAATTTGAAATGTATACATTAATTCCATAAATCTTTCAATCACAAAAATTAAACATGGTATTTTTTTTAAGAAAATCCTTGACTTAAATATGTAAATCACCATACTTAATTCTAGGATTTTTCTTGGTCATTACATCAACAAATTTCCTATGCCCTTGTTTTCTATTTTTCTTCATGAATCAACGGACTGCAAGTATATCCTACGCTTCCACTACATGAGTTGGTATTAGAGACCTACAATGCTTTTGAAATTCCAATACCATGCCGCATTGTGGCCAACTTAACGCGAATGTTGCTACTCATGCTGGCGTTGATGCCGACACCTTTGCCCTCCTTTAGCAGCAGATTACAACTTTAACACAACATCTTTTCGTTTTAGCTCTACTTCAATAGGATTCCGATGATGACGAATTGGTGGATGACAACCGTTTAACTCCTCTTCAACTTATTCTCGTCATCCAACGCCCAGCTGCCATTGAAGAAGACAGAGATTGCGAATCTAGATTCAAAGCCAAAATCCTAGAATTTTATGGAGGCTTGGAGTTCAAAGAATTGTTGGATTGGGTTTATGTGTAGAAGAGATTCTTAATTTAAAGGATGTTTCGGATAACAAGCAAGTTTCTTTGATTGCCATCTGCCAATATGGCTTTGCTGTTGTATAGAAGTAGCAACCTAAGGTTGCTCACACTTGTTTTGATAAGGCTAAGCTTGCAACAAAAAAAATATGAAGCATACATTCTTGCCCCACAACTATGTACGCTCTTATACCAACGTCTTCATAATCTTTAGCAAGGTAATTGTTTCATTCATGAATATGCTATGGAATTTTTTTCCTTCTCTTGACAGGAATTATATCAACGAGACTGATGAACAATTGGTCTCTCAATTTATTAGGGGACTTTGACCACAATTTCAAAACGTTCGTAATGTATTTGATCCTTTTAATATTTAAGGCACACCAACAAGCCCTACATTTGAAGAAAAAATTTCTTCAAAACACCTTGGGCATTTTTTCAACCATTGTTGGAACCCCCTGTGCAAGCTACTGACCACTACCTATTAGCCTCAATGATAAAGAGGTGCCTGTAAGTCTGTGACTACAACTTTGCCCTAACCACCACTCCATGCTCGCGCACCTCCCGAATCTGGAAACACTTATGCGCCGGCTGTTTTGTGTTGTTTCTCTAATGGAGGCACTAGCCATCGAAAAACAAAGTGCCCTAATGGACGCTGATGGCTTCATGCACATAGTGTGGAGGTTGTCGTTGTCGATGAAGTGCTCAGAGACGAGTAACCTGATGAGCATAACGAGGGATGTGCTTCAAGAGGAGAAATTATATGGAGATAGAAGATTGCTTTGTGTTGTTCGCCATAGTTGTTTGACACCTTGGAAAACAGAAAATACGAGGTAGCAAACAAGCCTTTTTCAGTCCACTAGCATTATGGATGGCAAGATTTGCAGCTTCATTATATATTCGGGCAGTTATAAGAAAATTGTTTTGAAAGAAACTAATTAAAGGTTTAACCTCTTGACTAAGCATCATCCGAGATCAAATGAGATTGTATGTTTGGAGAAAAGAACAAAATTACAAATTGATCAACGAGCTTTTCTTTGCATCTCAATTGGCCTGGCTTATTACGACAGTCTATTGTGACGTCGTTCTTATTTATATATGCCAAATACTTTTGGGTCGACAGTGGCAATATGATTGCCAAACAGTTCATGATGGGCATGGCAACACTCATAGCTTTAAGATTAGTGAAACATGAATTGTTCTTACGCTGAGCAAGGAACCAATGCGAGGCTCGAGAGATATCCATGATGTTCTTAGTCACACCATGTTTAAGTACAGGGTAAACATAGATTGACAACATCAGTATCTTCAAGTTGATTGTGGCAACGACGACGACCTTGATAACGGATCAAGGATGAATCTTTCAAGGATGGCTAAAGATATCCCTTCTTGGTTGACTACGATGGAAACTGAGATTCGAGAATGAATCTTTTCCCATCTAGTGAGATTGGTGCAACACATCAATAAGAAACATGAAGTAGACCGGTCAATTGTGAACAATGCTTGGTCAACTAATGGCAGTGCCTAGTTGACAAGGACTAGATTACCCAGCATACTCTCTACTGCCTACCGGTTGATCAGTGGTAACCAACTGTGTTAGGATCAATGCACAAATATTTTATTACTAATTATAACATTTTTGTTTAAATGATTAAATAAATAATAATGTAAATATTTCATGTATTGATAATAGTCCTCATGAACTATCATTTGAATGATTATACTTTAAGCAAACATCCGATCTATCATTGTTATATCCAGATCTTGGAATTTGACATATGTGAGGTTTGTATGCGTATAGATATGATCTCAAGATTACTAATCTATATTACATAGTTAGTAGTCTATGTATAGAATTGGTCACTTTACACATGATAAGATTATAATGGAGATCTATGTCTAATGAAGGAGGTAGCTTATCTAGGTCATTGGAGTGGGTTGACTCCATGGTAGATACTGGTAGACCTAATGGTGGTCGCATAACAAAATAGACCTAAAGTGTAATTATTTGACAATAATTCTATTCCACTTAAATCAATTGGCTTTGATAATCATTTATGAGTGATCTTAATCTTGAAGTGCATTCATGACTCTGTATTTGTAGCTTTTATCTTTTGATTTGCCAAAACCAAGAATTCCGATGAAAGAAGGTTCTATTGTCAGTATGTTGGAGATGAATCCAATATTTAATGAAATTATAATCCACAGATACGAAATCTATATATTTATAATGATGAGTCAATATTATCCTTTCAAAAGTATCAGTCGTGAAGTTGAAGAAAACAAAACTTTGGTCATTTGGATATATATATATATATAGTAAATAGATGTATATATATTTTTTACTTGTTATAAATACAGTTTTTCAAATAAATAAATGATAGAATTTTGAGATAAAATAATTGAAGGTAAAATAGAACCAATTCTTCATTCGATTATGGATAACCTATACGGTTACACATACTAGGTGAGGTCATAGACAAGACTAATATCAAGAGTCTCGTAATATGCTATATCAGTAAGAGTGCAACCTTGAGGCTATAATGGAGTGTATCAAAGTTAATAATTTTAATGAAAATTAATCGGAGATCAATTTATCTCTTACTATTAGAGCTTAATAATATATGTCTATCAGGCCCAATGCTAGCTCACTAATTCCTTAATAGATTGGGCATGTATCATTTACCACAGGTACTATGGAAGTATATGTAAGATAGGCCACTTGTCTTTGTGTACAGGCCATAGTCCTAATGGACTATGCACCAGGCCTAGTCCGCTTGGACTATTACCGCCTCAGCTAGGGTTTCTAGATAATTAATTGTTTAATTAATTATTTACAATGATTTAAATTAGATTATTGTTTTAAATAATGTAACTTTAATTTAAACAGGAATAGTTTGAATTGTAGTTGTCCTGAATGTTGTAGGAGATTAAAGAATCCCACAATATAATTGGCTGGGATTTGAATCTCCATCTATTAGAGATGGGCATGTACCATAAGGAGTCTATCTATGTGGCTAGCATGGAATTTTAGAAGGAATGAGAGAAAAATGTTTCCTAATTCTTACATACTTTTGACTCTTTTAATCAATTATATAAATAAAGGTCTTAGATTCTCGTTTATGCTCATACCGCCTAGTATAATTTAAAGAGAGTGAAGTTTAGATTACTCAACTCCAGTGATCCTAGCTCTTCAACACTAAAGTGGTTGGAAGAAAAGAAGTTGTGGTGAAGGTCTGTTGAGTTTTGCCCACACACACACAAAAAAAAAAGCTTAAAGAAAGAGTATAACAGTGAAGACTTAGCAATTAAGGTCTTCTAGAAGATTTGATCAATAAAACATATTGTTTTTTGTCATCTACAGGTACAATGTTTTAGAATTTGATTTATAGCTTATAGCAATATTAGTTAGATACTAGGTTGTTAAATAAATTTTAAAATTTGATTACGTTACCAAACTAATTTTTTCAACAAACCGATCGATTAGTTATACAAAGTTCAGTTCCACATGAAATCCTCATTTTCAACCAGCCATTTTAGCTATTTTCTTGCTTCCTCTACATGATAAGTCTCATTTTGAATTTTAGTTTTCAACTTCAAATAGGTTCAATTTCCTTATTTTTGATTTCTAGTTTTCTATTTAAGTTCGTTTATAGGCTTGTTATTTTTTAGTTTTGCAATTATTAATAAAATTTCATAGAAGTTTTCTCTCCACTGTGCTTCTTCTGTTGTATTTTTTTGAATCAATAAATTACTTTTGCCCTTTTTTTAATTGATTTACTAGATCTATAAAAAGAAATTATAATCCATAAATAAAAAATTCATGAAGTCTCCTCAAAGTGAAGCATATTCAACACCAAGCGAAATTAAATTCTTGTCCATTCAAGAATTAAACGTAAATTAAGAAGAAGAAATCAAAAGAAAAAAATGCCTATGCTTTGATAAATCAAGAAGAATCTAGGATCGGAGAGTTCGTTATACTTTCCAATCCTTTTCCCTTCTATTCACATCAAGAAGAATATGAGATTTGAGATTAGTGTTGTAAGGGGATCAATGGACATAGTCCTATTTGCGTGTGAGGAGATCTCATTAGCTCTCCTCTGCACGGCCCTAACGAGATTGCACCATTTTTGTCGTCAATGTGACATAAAGAGAAGTGCCAACAAGCGGAGATAAAGACAGATGAGAGAGAAAAAGGAAAAGAGAAGTAGGAGAGTGTTAGAGTTTGTTAATTTGAATCGGTAGAGAAAAAAGAGATTTAAACAACACACACTATTTTTTTTAAAAAAGGTAATCTGGTGATAGTCTAATACATTTTTTTCAAAACTTTATTTTTATGGTATGAATCAACATTTTTTAAAACTTCATTTTTATGGAATGAATAAACTCATTTTCCAAACACCCTAGCAATTTTGGACAAATCAATAGATCCCACTTTTTTGAACTCAATTTTAATTTGCCACAAAATGTGAAAAATTCTTATGCCACAATCTTGGTGAGTGTCCTAACGTGATACATTACGTGTTGCATCGTGACACATTGTTTATCCCTCTAAGACATGTCATGTGCCCTTTTGGGATGTGTTATGTGTCTCACCAAACAATTTTTATGTCCCATCAGGACATGTCATGTGTCCCATCGGAATATTATGTATCTCTCCAAGACACATTACATATTCCTCCAGGACCATTTTCGTGTCATGTTGCATGTCCCACCGGGACCATTTTTTCTCATCTTTTTTTTCTCTCTCCTTTCTCTTTATCTTTCTCTCCTTGTTGCTGTTGACTCGTTCTTGCACTGACGATGTCACTGCATGGCCAAAAAAAGAAGAAGGGAAAAGCAAAGGAAAAAAACTAACTAACTAACAATAACAAAAGATTTGGCTATCATGGACTTTGTAGCTCCTTCAATAGGTAGCTCCTTCAATAGTTGGAGATAGATCTGGGTCAAATGAGGATAGGGACGCAAAGCTCAAATCTGACAAGGAAGACAACATGAAGCTCGAAAGTGGATCAAAATAATCTTGTTTGAATTCACACAGAAATTCCCTAACTCGATCCTAACAACACTGGAATTCCTGAACTCACTGGAATTCTTGAACTCAGACCAAATCGAATCAAAATCTTGAAGCCTAAGGCCCTTGTTGTGATTTTTTGTCCATCCATTGCTGCCAACACATGTTTCGTCAGAATTCCATGCGAAATGTCAGGGTCTGGCATTGAATCGTCCTCCTTCAAGGATGACGAATCTCATTCACGGTGTTAGAGGCGGGTTGGAGAAAGATGCTCTAGAGAAGGAGAAGTTAAAGGAGGGACCAGATGAGAAAGAGAGAAAGATAGAGAGGAAGAACAAGGAAGAGAGAGAAAAAAATAATTTTTTTTCATTTGTGAGGGAAATTAAAATTTAGGGTAAATTTTATTTTTCCCCCTAAGCTTTAGTTACTTAGTCACTTTACCCCTAGACTTCAAAATCTCGTCTACTCACCCCTTGAATTTAGAGTATTAGAAAAAACACCTTTTATGTTACATTACGTCTATTTAATACTGACGTGGCATCAATTTATTATAAAAAACTTGATTTAAATTGATAATTGATTATTAAGGCCTTGTTTGGTATAATTTTTTTAAACAATTTTTTGTTTTTTTAAACAAAACAAAAGGAAAACCTTGTTTGAAAACACGTTTTGTAGTTAAGTTTTTGTTTTTTTAATCAATTATCAGTTGAACAAAAATATAATGTTTTCAAAAAAATTTTAAACAACTTTTATTATGACAAAAAGGATCTCAGATCTAGATTTAATTTGTATCTCCTATCTCCTCTCTTCCTTTTCATTTGTTTCCTAGGAAAATGGAGAGGAAAAATATTTGAGATCGTCATGTTTGATCTGTTCATGACAGCTGAGATTGGCGACGAAATCGAAGCTTCACGACAACGGACGATGGAGATCGATGGCGTCTAGGACGTGAAGCTCGCAATGGCTCTTCGTTGACAGGGAGCGAAGCTTGCAACGGTGGGAGTCTGCACGCAAAGTCTAATATGTTTATGACGATGTTTGACCTCTTCGCCTGATAAGACAAGCGTGGAATGGTAGAGTAGCAGCTTTTAACGCTGGAGGAGAACCATGAGAGCGAGAGGAGAGAAAGGACAAGAAAAAAAAAGAAATAGAGAGAGGGAGTTTTCACGATAAGAGAGAGGCATCCATGAGAGAGGAGAGAAAGAAGAAAAAAGCAAAAGAAGAAAAACGAAAAAGCAAAGAAAAAAATATGACTCAAGTTTCAGAATTATATTTTTAGGGTGTTTTATAATTAATTTTTAGGGTGAAAATAAGAAAAAAAATATTTTTTAAAAAATATAATATTTACTGACACTTAAAAAATATGATATTTGTTGCTACAAGTTGTATGAATTGTGGCCCTTATTCCATTCCTGTTCAATTCTACCCTCAGGCTTTGCCTGTTGGTTTAATCCTAATCTAGATCCTAATCACGATCCACACCTTTAGACGGACCCTGGCTGCGACTTTGATCTGATCCCAACTCGAGTCATTAATCATATCTTCTGAAGTTAAGTACACGTCAATGATATTTTTGTTTTTGTTTTAAAAAATATGTAAGAAAATTCGTTATCAAATGTATTTTTTGTTTTTGTTTTTAAAAGCAAAAAACAAATATGAGTTAGTAAATGTGTTTTTGTTTAAAAAATAAAAAGGAAAAGATGAGAGAAATATTTTTATTTTTCTATTTAAAAAACAAAAAATGATACCAAACGGACCCTAAAAAACTTAATAATAATAAAAAAAACCTAAACTATCCTTCATATTACATTAAAAAAATTCTTAAAAAGTAAAAAAGAAATTTCCAATTGAAGAAGAATCTCGTCCCCTTTGGCAACGGTCACCAGCTTGAAACGCTTCCTCATCAGACCTCAAAATCACATTCTGAATCCTAGCATCAAATTTGAAAGCTTCATCTCCAACACCAGAATTAACATCTAACAGGAGAAAAAAAAATTGAAAAACTAAGTAAATGAGGTAACCTTCTTATATTTGAATGAAACCCATTATTCTTCTAATATTTGTTAAAAGCGTAAAACTTATCAAGAGTAAAGATTTACCTCTTGTTTGGCTAATGGTAGTTTTCACCACAAACTCAGTTATAAATAGTATAAAGCTCTCACATGCTACGATAAAAAGAAAAAAAAATTGTTACAGTAAAAAACTTTTACATGCTACGGTAAAAATGGTTCCCACCACCAGCCAAACACCCCTTTAGTATAACAACAATGGCTTCAATGGGCATCTCTTAAAATAAAATAAAAAAAAAAAAAAATAAAAAGCTTTAATGGGCAGATTATAGAGAGGAGAGAAAAATTGTTAGGAAAAAGTATCATAAAGACCCACAAACCCCCATTGTTAATCTCACACTTCAAACGTATCAAACCTGTCCCTCATATAACTTGTCTCTCTCTATCGAGAATACCATATCCGGCTGGAGTACAAGGTCAATCATGTCCCATACCGACTTTAGCTGCCTCGAGAGCAAGCTCGTTGAAATGCCCGTTCTCATGGCTTGCCGCACCAAGTTCAACCCTGCCCAACCTTTCCAGATCATTGGTTCCTTCTACCCATGAAATTTCTTTCCTTCTTTTTAAATTTGAAGGAATTTTTAATTAAATGTGAGGGATAATTTAGGTTTAAGTTCTAAATTATTAACTTAAATTAAGTTTTTGTTCTCTAAATTGATGCCTCTTCAACATGAAATGGATAGAATGTAACAAAAGGGATAATTTTGCTAACATTTTAAAGTTCAAGGGGTGGGCAAATCAGTCTTTGAAGTTTATTAGGCAAAGTGACTAAATGGCTAAAGTTCAAGGAGGAAAAATAAAATTTATCCTACAATTTATGGCATATCAAAAATTTGTGGCACGTTTTTCCTAAGTTTTAGAATTTATGGTATAAAAATTGGATAGGATAAAATGTAGCATGTTATGTAATTTTCCTACTAATTTTCTCTTTCTTTTTTTTTTGGTTTAATGAATGAGGAGATATACTTGGACCATTGTTTTTCAAAGCGGCCCAAACAAGCCAAGAGAAAGCAACTTGAATAAGGGTCTTTTTTGGGAGAGACACAAATTTTAGTTTGTCCTGATTCTAAATGAAGTGTAAAAGCATCTTCAATGTTAAATTTGTCAATAACAAATTTAATATTTAAATTAAAAAAAACTTTTTAATATAATATTATTTTTAATATTAAATTTACTATATGTTAAATTTTGTAAAAATTTTGGTTGACAGATTGATTTTTTTCTCTTAATAGTTACAACATGAATAAAGCGAAGGGCACCTCTCCCTTCGCACCAACGTGGCATGCTGATTTGGTTGTAGAGTTGAGTTGTGTGTTTCGCGGACCATTTTATTTAAAAATTGAATCTGTTTTCTGACGTAATTTTACAGCTATCGGGCCCCATTTGAAATAAAAAGTATATAAAGCCTATTTAGTAGTATTTTTATTTTGTTTTTGGTTTTCTAAAAAAGTTGACAATGAGAATATTTTAGAAAATATATTGAGCCTGCTTTGAAAATTGTGTTTGGTTGATATTTTTTGTCCTTTTTAAGAATAGTTGAGAAAAATAAAAATGCATTAGGTTTATATGTTTTTGAAAACGACTGTATCAAAATTAAATTAATCTATCTGATTATGTCATCAAACTCAATCATTATTAATATTGTGTTTGATCAATTAACACAAATATAGTTATTTAATGATTTTCATAGCTTCCTCTTTTTTGTAATTTAATTTTTAAGATAATAATAATTACAAGTAAATAATGAAATATTGTAAAAAAAGTAAAAACTAATACAATAAAGTCACCTGTCCTTAATTTATTGTACATTAGAAATAAGACATCATAATAATAAGTATTGATATATACATGAATCTTAGTTGTTGATCCTCAACGGTAATGTGCCCACATTTGATTAGTTAATTGGCCTCTAAAGTCAAAAATATATTGCTTGTCAGCAGGAGTAGCACCAAAGAATCTTATTTCTTGTCCATTATTATCATGGCGGCATCTTCATCATCTTTGACCCTCAATTGCTTCAATTGGCTCATCCATATCATACAATGTGAATAGAGGATTATTAAATGTGTGCATTTTAATTAAATTATGAATTATACAACATGCTATGACTATTTTTCCACATGAAATCATTGTGCTTGAAAGATAATACTTGCAAAGGAAAATAAACCACATGAAGATGTATGGATCTTGATACAATTTAAAAAACAGCAATTCCAACAACTAAACACCAACCAATATCGCTCCAAGAGTCCAAGATTACTATTTTTCCTAAAGTCGTAGAAGCTGATAAAGACACAAATTTAGAGCAAAATAGAAAATGTTACTATTTATACAAACACTGAACGGAAGATCAAGCTAATTTACCTTGCACATTTTAAGCAACTGGTTTTGAGAAACAAGCAGAAAGAGGCAAAGAACAACATATAAAGAAAACCCACGCAACAACACAAATAACGGTTCCAATAAAAATCTATCTAAGACAGAGTTGTCTACTAACAGCCACAAAAACCAGAGTTGTCTACTAAAATTGACATTTGTTGTTATCTAAGACATAGTAGTCTAAGAAAGGGACTCAAATCGAGTATCATAAAAACTTCATCAGTACCAAGCATATTAATCGTAGACATGAGGAGATAAGAGGAGAGATGGGTGGACTTGCCTTAAGGGGTTGATTTGACGGAGCATTAAAGAACTCAAACAACAACATAGAGATAAAATAGAACGAGGCAAAAATGATTACCCAAAAAATCAGAGACACAGTAGACATGCATATGAACAGTAGAGTATTCCAGGCTTTTTGGAATGGTTTATTCAGGGGTCTGCCCGGGCTATGGGCCTATTTGACCCCCAGTTTTTTGGCGGATATCATGGGATATGGGATCTTTGTAGGACCTCTAGGGGGCTCTGCCAATTCAGACGTTGTTGGCTTCGGGGGCGGGCTTGAGGGGCGGCCGGAGATCGTGAAAATGGATCCCAACAAAATACAGAGAAAACACAAGAAGGCAAAAAGAGAGATCCAAAAACCCAACAATCTGAGATAGTCTTTGAAGGGGAAATCCCCCGAATCAAGGAAGAGAGGAGATGAGAGGAGAGATGGATCGACATACCTTGTTGATTTCATGGAGAAAACCATCGGAGTAAGGACTAAGAGGCGAGAGAGATCCACCAAAACCCACGACGAAGCCCTGTTAGAAGGAGTGCCAGAAGCAGGAAAATGCAAGAGGGGAGAAATTGGAGAGAACAAAGATCAAAGGGGATGAGAGATAACCTGGGTTTGAAGAGCAGGGGAGAGTTCCTGGTCGCGCCATACTCGAAAGAGAAGAGGGGATGAGAAATGAGAGAATAAAAATGATCCCAATTCGTTTCCTTTTCTAAACTTAATTTGGGGAAGTTTTAGAAATGTTCTTATTTCTTTTTTTGAGCCCAAATTGTAACCAAATAACTTCCCACGTCGATTTTCATTTTTTACATTTCCAAAAACACTAAAAATATTTTCAAGAAGGAAACCAAAGTGGCCCATTATCTTTCCCTTTTTGGTTCTCTCACTCCACTACCTCTCTTTCTCTCTCTCTGTCTCTCCTCATCAACTCCAAAACTCCACATCCTTCCCTCTCTCAATTTGAGAAGAATGCCCATTTATACTACATATCAAGATCAAGAAAAAAAAAAAGAAGAACAAGAAAAAGTAAAAAAAAAAAAAGCAGAAGTTTCAAATAATGCTCTTGCTCTTTCAGTGCACACAAAAGCCAAATCAAACTTATTTCTCTTCCTTTTAACTCATATTTCTCAAAGCACATTTGACACTCGTATTAATTGCATTTTCTTTTATAAAGATTTAAAATAAATAATATTTTTGGAGTAGTTAGAATTAACCAACTTGGTCATTAAGAGGAAACTTTCACTTTTCTTTAATATTTTCTAGTTGGACCGGTTTGGTAGTGGAAAATAGAGATTACTTTGACTATATATTAAGAGTTGGGGTGAAGGGAATGTTACCGAAGTTGGGGGAGATGGTTTGATGTTGCAGATCTGAGAAGAGAGGCGGGCTTCTTTTCGGTAGAATTGGGAGATGCCAGACAGTGGCACCGGATGTGTAGGCTCGCGCGGGATTGGACGGTGCTAGTGGGTTGGGAACGCTAGGCGAAGCTTGCATTTGCGGAGGAGTGAGCTCGCTGTTGTTGGTCATCCCAGGGAAGAGAGCGGTGTTGGCTTTTGCGTTCCCTCCATGCTAGCACCGTGAAGATCCGCAGTGGACGAGTGTTAGAGAAGTAATTCAGTAATAATAGCAGTCTGTTAATAAGGTGGTTATAGACTTGTTAGTTAGTTAGATTAGGTTAATGATCATGACATGTGGCATTTACATATTGGACTTATCTTAAGTCGGTCATGCTGTAGGATGTATTTAAGAAGTCTGTACACATTGAATATTCATTCTTTACAATTCAAGAAATTCAATTCAGTAACATCACGTTTTCTCTGCTTTCACTCTTTCTCTTCTTCCTTTCTTCAAAAGTTCGAACATGGCATCAGAGCTGGAACGATCTGAAACCGCCATAGCTGAATCGTCGTCGTCCTCTTCAAAATTCAACATTGTACACTTCAGCCAACCGATCTCGGTTCGACTTGATAACTCCAATTTTCTTTTGTGGAGAAAGTTGGCTCTCTCGACAATCAAGGGCCACAAACTACTGGATTTTGTCTCTGGAAATCGTTCACCTCCAGTGAAGTTTCTTAATCCTGCAGATGAAACAATGGGAGCGTTGAATCCTGCATATGCGGATTGGGAACAACAAGATCAGTTGCTTGTTTCTTGGCTGATGTCCTCCATGACAGAAGCTGTCCTATCGAGAATTGTGGATTGTGAGACCTCTACACAAATATGGAACACTCTCAATGTGTATTTTGCATCTCAGGTGCGTGCTAAAATTACTCAGTACAAGACTGAATTGAAGGCAGTCAAGAAAGATTCTTTGACTATGAATGAATATTTGTTACGGATTCGTCACTGTGTGAGTTTGCTAGGTCTAGTTGGAAATTCTTTTTCTAAGAAAGAACATATTGATGCAATCTTTGAGGGACTTCCATCAGAATACGATATCTTTGTTCTTTCCATTGAAACATGAAATGATGACTACTCAGTTGAAGAAATTGAGTCATTATTACTTGCTCATGAGGCTCGTATTGACAAACATCATACAAATCTTGACTCTGCTCAAGTGCATTTAGCGGCTTCTTCCACAACCAATTCTTCATCAAGACCACAATTTAGGCCCTCTTCCTCTGGTTTTAACTCAAGACGTGGCCATGCTGCCTATGGTTCAAATTCTGGTTTTAATTTTCGTGGTCGTGGTCCAGGCAGGAATTTTCAATTACCACAGGCAAGGTATGGAGGTTATTCTCGAGGTCGTTCTGGTGGTGGTCGTTGGAATAGTAATAAAGTACAATGTCAACTCTGTGGACGAATAGGGCATGTTGTCTTTGATTGCTTTTACAAGTTCGATCAATCTTTCACAGGGCCATCACAGTTCTCTCAACAGTCCTTCTCAGGTCATAATCAAACCACACAAGCACCTACTCAAGCAATGCTTGCTACTCCAACTACAATATCAGATCCAACATGGTACATGAGCTCCACACCTCAAATGCCTGCTGAAAGTTTGACTGACTCTGCATGGTATCCTAATTCAAGAGCTTCTCATCATGTAACATCTGATGAAAAGAATCTACTTAACATGACAGATTACTGTGGACCAGAAAAAGTTCAAGTTGGTAATGGTATGGGCCTCTCTATTAAACATGTTGGTCATTTTGACTTTATTTCCCCATATTCCTCGACGGTCTTATCATTAAAACACCTGTTACATGTGCCTAAGATTACAAAGAACCTGCTTAGTGTTTCTAAGTTTGCCAGTGATAATAATGTCTTCTTTGAATTTCATGCTCGTCATTGTTTTGTCAAGGATCAAGCTACCAAAACTGTGCTACTGGAAGGCCAACTTAAGAAGGGACTTTATGTCTTTGATCACAATCAAATAAAGTCTCCCTCATTCACTCCATCACATCATCAACTTTCACGCTTCCTTGGTGGATCAGTACTTGCATTTCCCAGTTCCAATACTGTTAATAGTTCGTTTGCACAAAGTGTACAAACTTTGGTACCCAGTGCTACTAATATTTCGTGCTCTATTTTTCAGTTGTGGCATAATAGACTTGGCCATCCTTCTGAACGCATTGTAAGGCATATTCTCTCTGATTGTAATGTCCCTCACATAAATAAAAATGCCTTTACCTTCTGTGATGCATGTTGTCGAGGCAAAAGTCATAAGTCTCCTTTTTCACTGTCCCAATCTGCATATCATGCTCCCTTGGAGTTAATTCATACAGACCTTTGGGGTCCTGCTCCTGTCTTATCCTCCAGTGGATATCAATACTACATCAGTTTTATTGATGCCTTTTCACGATTCACTTGGATCTACCTACTCCGAAATAAATCAGATGCACTCCAAACCTTTGAGCACTTTAAAGCTCAAGTTGAGTTGCAACTTAACTCCAAAATTAAAGCTATACAGTCTGATTGGGGAGGAGAATATAGGGCCTTTACTCAATTACTCAACTCACATGGTATCATCCATAGAGTCTCTTGTGCTTATGTTCATGAACAAAATGGTGTTGCTGAACGAAAACATCGACATATTGTTGAAAATGGTCTTACTTTGCTGGCTAAGGCATCAATGCCTCTAAAATACTGGGATGAGGCTTACAGAACTGCAGTCTTTTTGTACAATAGACTTCCTAACTCTGTGATCAACTTCAAAACTCCATTTGAAGTCCTCTTTTCAGTAAAACCAGATTACTCATCTCTTAAAGTGTTTGGCTGTAAGTGTTTTCCCTTTCTTCGACCCTATAACAAACATAAAATGAACTTTCATTCCACAAAATGTACTTTCATTGGTTATAGTCTAAACCAAAAAGGATTCAAATGTCTTGATCCCACTGGGAGAATCTTTGTATGTCGAGATGTTCATTTTGATGAAAATAGCTTTCCTTTTTCAAAACTTTCCTCCTCTTCTCCATCTTCTTCATCTATTCCATCCACATCAATGACCTCTCCACCTCCTTCAATCCCTGTTATTCAAGTCTCATCTCAATATCCATTACTGCCGAACACTCACAAAGTTTATGACACTGATGTTGGTGAAAATGGCACAGTATCCACTAAAAATCCTGTCTCATCCCAAGATAAACCTTTGAGCCGAGCACAATCTAGCACTAATATCCGTCCTATGGAAACACGTGCTAAACGAGGAATTGTTAAGTCCAAGGTTTTTACCATTACTACTGAACCTTCTTCAGTAGAAGAAGCCCTGTCCTTGGAACAGTGGAAGAATGCTATGACTGATGAGTATCTTGCTTTACAGAGAAATGACACCTGGTCT
Source organism: Artocarpus heterophyllus (assembly GCA_025403435.1). Lineage (NCBI taxonomy): Eukaryota > Viridiplantae > Streptophyta > Magnoliopsida > Rosales > Moraceae > Artocarpus > Artocarpus heterophyllus. Next base: position 17,805,262 of record CM046344.1, on the reverse strand, counting down.
TTAGTACCATTACCTACAGGACGAAAACCAATTGGCTGCAAATGGGTCTTTAAGATCAAAGAAAATCCTGATGGGACAATCAACAAATTCAAAGCTCGCCTAGTAGCTAAAGGCTTTAATCAAGTAGCCGGGTTTGACTTTAATGAAACCTTTAGTCCTGTTGTCAAACCTACTACTGTAAGGGTTGTATTGACAGTGGCTTTATCTTGAAGCTGGACAATCAGACAGTTGGATATAAACAATGCCTTTCTCAATGGAGATCTTCTAGAAGAAGTCTACATGACGCAACCTCAGGGGTTTGAAGATCCCAAATGCCCTTCTTTTGTCTGCAAACTTCACAAGTCATTGTATGGTTTAAAACAAGCACCAAGAGCTTGGTTTAATAAACTCAAGACTGCACTTCTACATTTAGGCTTCACCTGCTCAAAGTCAGATCAGTCATTGTTTCTTCGGATCACAACTCATCATATCACGTTATTCTTGTCTATGTTGATGATATTCTTATTACAGGAAGCCATGAGAATGAAATACAAAGTCTTATTAATAACCTGCATGAGCAGTTTGCTTTAAAGGATATGGGAACAATCAACTACTTCTTGGGTATACAAGTTCAACCTACTGCAAATGGTATACATCTATCCCAAAAGAAGTACATTACTGACCTTTTACATAAAGTCAAGATGGACAATGCAAAGGCCATCAGTACTCCTATGACTGCCAATCTAAAACTCTCAGCTTTTGGGAGTCCAGAGATGAATAATCCTCAGCTATACAGAAGTGTTGTTGGTGCACTTCAATATGTGACTGTAACAAGACCTGAGATATCATATTCAGTAAATAAGGTGTGCCAATTCATGCAACGGCCCCTTGAATCTCACTGGCAGGCTGTCAAGAGAATTCTAAGATACCTTAAAGGCACTCTAGACTTTAGTCTGCATCTGTATCAATCAAAGCAGTTGAATCTAGTAGCCTTTTGTGATGCAGATTGGGCCTCAGATCCTGATGATCGACGCTCCACCTCCGGTTATTGTGTGTTTCTTGGTCCAAACATTGTGTCTTGGTGTTCCAAGAAACAACATACCATCTCCAGATCTTCAACAGAAGCAGAATATAGAAGTCTTGCTAATGTAGTGGCAGAAATCACTTGGCTATAGTCATTCCTTGGTGAACTACAGATACCACTTACTAAGAAACCAATTGTTTGGTGTGACAATCTAAGCACCGTTCAACTTGCTGCAAATCCTGTCTTACATGCTAGAACTAAACATGTTGAACTAGACCTTTATTTTGTTCGAGAGAAAGTCATTCAGAATATGTTAGATGTCAAACATGTTCCTGCCCAAGATCAGATTGCAGATGTGTTAACTAAACCTGTGTCTAGCTCTCAATTCACTGAACTCAGAAACAAACTCATGGTTGAAAACTATTCATCCCTGAGTTTGAGGGGGGCTGTTAGAGAAGTAATTCAGTAATAATAGCAGTCTGTTAATAAGGTGGTTATAGACTTGTTAGTTAGTTAGATTAGGTTAATGATCATGACATGTGGCATTTACATATTGGACTTATCTTAAGTCGGTCATGCTGTAGGATGTATTTAAGAAGTCTGTACACATTGAATATTCATTCTTTACAATTCAAGAAATTCAATTCAGTAACATCACGTTTTCTCTGCTTTCACTCTTTCTCTTCTTCCTTTCTTCAAAAGTTCGAACAACGAGCAACGCCGATAACTCAAATCGGCGAACCTAGCAAAAGTCCGACCAATAGTTGACCGGCAGGGTAGAGAGGCACCGCGGGAGGCGTGAAGATGTTGTGGCTCTCAAGGTTAGGACAAGCATCATTAACTTTCTTATACTGTCTTTTTTATTTCGAATGGGACCCACAACTGTAAAAGCACCTCTTAATTTTTTAGGTGTTAGCTTATTTTAAGGTATCCTTGAATTTTTTAAATTTAAAATTAGATTTATTCTTTAAATACGTGTTTATTTTTTCTATAATTTAAATTTTTTGAGTATCAAAAATTTAAGTTTTTAGAGTTCTTATTCATTCTTAAACTTTTGACACTCAAATATATCTACTACAATAAAAACTAAAATTCTCTCTTATATTTGAAAAAAAATCATAATTTCTTTATTTATTATCCAATTGAGATGACTTTTTTCATTGTGTTCTTTGTAAAAAGAGGAATAAATTAAGATTCATATTACGTATTTTTTAAGATCATTAACATTAAGATTTTATTAGATTTGTTGATAAATCAAAAGCTATGTTCATTATCTTTTTAAACACAAATTTTAATTTTATTCCATACTCAGATTAAAACTTAAATGCACATCCAAACATCAATTTAGATAATAATTCAAATCACTAACTTAAATCCTAAATCAAATCATTACTTTAAATCTATTTACCAAACGAACCATAAATAAATACGTCCTACAAAAACACAACTCAACAACCAAATCAACATGCCACCTAGGGAGAGGCGCCAACTCTTTCTTACAGCATCCCCCAATTAAAAATAATTTTATGAATTTAGGTTTAATAATTATGATAAAAAATAAGATATTCTATATAATATAAAATATTAGAGTATAAAATTATACAATAAATGTATTATTTATATTTTTTATGGTAAATATAATATTGTTATTGATATTTTTATCACATTGAAGATGGTTTTATTTTTTTCAAAAAATAAGTAAGACTGTCAAAGGAAAGAGTACTTTTATTTAATCTCATAGACTTAAAACATTATTCTTATAAAAAAAAGTCAGTTTTAGTCTAAAAAATACACCATTAGATGTTATTGTTTTGTTAACAATAGATTTCACAAGACAAAAAAGATTTTTACTATTTATTTAGTATTAATTAATTTTAATTAATTTTTTAATTAAAAATAATATAAAACTTCTATATATTATAATAAAAGTAAAAAAAATTTTACAATATGCAACACTTATATACTATAATCATATACTATAACATTACAGTTTTAACCGATTATTCAAAACACCGTCCGAAACACAGGAAAGAGAGGCTTTCTTCTGGTTGGTATTTGTTGAAGCAGTGACCGAGTGGGTCTATTAGAGGGGGAGAGAGAGAGAGAGAGAGACAAAGAGAGTGACGATGCCGTGCCTCAACCTTTCGACGAACGTCAACCTTGAAGGCGTTGACACTTCTTCTATCCTCTCCGAAGCCACCTCTGTCGTCTCCAAACTCGTCGGGAAACCCGAGGCTGTACGATTCCCACTCCACTCTCTCTAATGGAAAAACCTTTTAGGGTTTTTTTTTTTTTTGTGTGGTTTTCTTTCTCGTGACAAAAGTTTTCAGCTTAGCAATTTCCTTTTCCGTTTTCTATGTCATTTTGATATTTGCATATGAAGCTTGATGCCCATGTGAAACTTACTTTCTTGTAGTTCGATGTACTGGGTGATACATTGAACTGTAATTAGGGTTTTTGTTTTCATGATAGGAGAGTTCGAGTATTGCCTTTTGCTTAAGACTCGTTGGTCCCTATAAGGGGCTTGGGCATTTTGACTATTTGATGAAGATGATAATTTTGGGAATGTTATCTTTGGCGGTGTTTGTACTTTGTGTCCTGAATTGGCTTCTCACCAGAGCTCAAAGTGTAATGGGCATTCGTTGGACTTGGGTTGGTAATAGATTTAATTCTAGTAATATTATTAGACCCACCGGGGGTTCAACCCCACTCTGGCCGGTGGTTGTGAGCTAAAGCAGCCATTGGGAGGGGATCCCACCAGAGAGAACAGTAAGGAAAATAAGTGTGGGGCCCGCTTTTTGGGAAGAGCGGCGAGCAAGTACTTCGTAGGGTTGAGCAGGATGAATCATCCTTTCCAGTTTCCACGAGGCTATTAATACAATCTGATACATAATTTAACTGTGAGGATTTGTGCTCCGAAAAAGGAAATATTGAATGAATTGGGCGTTAATTATAATAATATTTTACAATTTTTGTCCCCTTTAAGGAAGTTTTTCTCTTTATCCAGAAAACCTGCCTGAAAAACAGAGCGTTTGGCTGGATCCCAGTTTTTTTTTGCTTAACATACAACTTTTCAAGCCCAAATCACACCTCTGTTTTTAATTTTAATGGACAGAGGCTAGAGTTGAACTTGGGTTGAACTGCATGATTGGTTTTGTAACTGATATGTGGTGTTAGTTTGGCTGGGTACCATTTTTAAAAACTAGATATTGGCTTATATCACTTTGATGTGTAAATTAGGCTCAAATTTTCTATGGGAGTGGTATATTTGGATATCAACTCTACAAAAGTCGCGTTCCTCTAATTTGGTCGTTGAGCATACTTTTTGGCTTTATATCGTGTAGATTCTTTAGGCAGGTTTATTGGCTTTTCTGTTGTATGAAACGTGTAAGCTGAATTAAATTTGCTTTACCGGGCATTTGGATGGGTGGTGGGAACCTTTCAGTTATAAACAGTGTAAAGCTCTCACATGCTACAAAAAAAAAAAAAAGCTACAGTGTAAAGCTCTTACATGCTACAGTAAAAGTGGTTCTAACCAACGGTTCACATCACCCTTCCAAACACCCTAGTCTTAGCAAAATTGCCCCTTTTATGTTTATGCTTGTTGTATATGCTTTGCATTTAGACATTTCTGTGGTGTACTTTCTTTTGGAGCTTCTATTCGGTATTATATGTCTTTTTTAGGCAATGAACAACTTATGTATTTTTGGAATTCTGTGTCACTACTTGATTTTTATTCTTGCTGTATATGTTTTAGCTTGGTCATGAGAAGGTACTTCTGATTTGGTCTGAAAATGCAAATTAGCGGTGTATTTCAATATAGTTTGCACATTGTCATATTCTTTGTTTGTCTTTTTCTTGGGAAAAAGAGGAGCAGAAGTATAGTCATAAGCTTGGAGGTTCAGCTAGTAATGTATTTTAATGCTATAGACCATTGTTAAATGTCTCTGCTTATAGGGGCCTGTTATGAGCAGATTTACCGCATGTATTCACTTTAGGTTCTTGTTCCTTCATTAACTAGTGATGATAATAATATATGAGGGAATGAAGACTAATATCTGGTTGACTCTCTATCTTTCTCAATACCGGCTTTGTGGCGAAGAAATGTGGGCATTGTGGAGTTAATTTTCCTATTGAGTGTTTTGGTTCTCAGTCTTCTATGAGTGCTTTTAGACAACTGATATCACTTACACATCGATTGATGTGTGAATTGTAATAGATTAGGCTACATACTGCATACTAGGGAGTTATAATCAACTGTTTGGAACGCCTTATTGGGCCATGCATGCAGGGTCTCTTGTTAGGTTACCATGGGATTTCCAGCGGTCAGAATGTAGTCAATCCTACATTTTGTCTATAAACCCTAAAACATAAATTTGGATAAGGGATTCACAAAGTGCAATAGATTGTAGAAATCAATTTTTCATTTCTCATATCCTTTTAGTTATGACTATAAAGAATTCTTTTCTCACCTGAACGGAAACAAATTAACTAATTGTTAAATTGTTGCTTATGTTTCCTTTACAAGATCAAAGTAAATGTCGTGTAGTATTCTCTGGATATCATATAGATATCATATACTGTTCCATCTTTTATTAACTAATTAGTGAAATCCTTGACTAATTTACTTGTTTGTTTATTTTGCTGATTCGTGAAAGATAAAACTTTAATATGTTGTGTCGTTTGATATATACAGTATGTGATGGTTGTGCTCAAAGGTTCAGTACCCATGTCATTTGGTGGGACCGAGCAGCCTGCTGCCTACGGTGAGTTGGTCTCAATTGGTGGTCTTAACCCTGACGTGAACAAGAAGCTGAGTGCTGCAATTGCTAACATTCTGGAGACCAAGTTGTCCGTGCCCAAGTCACGATACTTCCTCAAGTTTTACGACACCAAGGCAAGCCTCTCAACTTTTTTTTATTTTTCGAAAAGATGGGTCATTCTCTGGGATGCATATCTTTCTCATTGCATCCTTCCTCTTTGTTTAGGCCAATCAAACTCAAGAATATGCTCAGTGTTTGCATGCTTTACACCAGAACTAGACTCATGTAAATATATCTTTACTGTTGAAACCTCCAGCAAAAAGCTGCTCTTAGCTTTCTTCAAACATGTAATTCGTGTTTTTTCTTCAGCTATTTCACATTATTAACCAACTCTTATGCCACATGCAATTTCTTATGTGGTACAATTACTTCAATTGTTTTGTAGGGTTCCAATTTCGGATGGAATGGATCTACCTTTTAAACTATCCTTCAATTCGGACGTGAGGATGAATCTGCTTGCACTTGATGCCAAGTATGGTCAAGATACTATGTAATCTCTTCATGCTTTCAATGTCAGGAGTTTTTCCAAAAACTTGCATGCGTCTGTGGTATGCATCCTTAGAAAAACTAGTGTTGAATCGGAATTAGCACTACTGATCAATGTTGTTACCATTGTAAGGGTTAACAGTCCCCTGGTGTGGTGTCAGCTACTATAATCTCTTTTAAGCATGTTCTTTGATGAAGTTATGGTTTGCTTCTTCTTAGTTTGATACTAAATTTGCATGTGATGCGGTTGTTGTACCATGGCTTGTGTTACATCTTGCCGTGGTGTATGCTATTCTGAGCTTCTTTTTTATTAAAATCTTTTGACTTTTTTTTAGTCTTTATAATTCTTATAAGTCTTGGAACGTGGTGTGGTATGCAATCTTGACTTTTTAAATCTCTACAATTCTTGTAATTCTTTGGTACTCTTTATGTGGGTAAGGTTGGAGCGCCTCAACCAAAATGCAAATGGTTTACTGCCATTTCTTCTCTTTTTCTAGCATATGTGCACTTAAGTTTGTCGCTAATTGGGTTGTTAGAACTGAGAACTTGGATTCTAGGATCGACTAAATGCAAATAAATTTCTTATCTACTCTTTTTTTTTCGAGTAATTCAAGCCAATTTAATTGGGCTGTACCCTAATTAAATTTTAATATCTAAGTGAATTGAATAATTACCTTTAGGTTTTATTTAGGGATTTTTGCGTTGTAGGTGTCTAAATTTTACAATATTTGAAATTTGGGTCTTTATTTTAAGAATTTAGACACTTAGGTTCTCAAACTTTTAATTTGATGGCATCTTAGTCCTTACTTTAAGAATTTGGACACCCAGGCCTCCAAATTTTCAATTTATTGGCATTGTAAGTTACATTTTAAGAATTTGAACATTTAAGTCCGTAAGCAGTTTATTTGTTGGCATCGTTAGTGCTCGTAATCTTTTTGCTGTTAAATGGCATAACATATATCAATATTTTGAACTTTTTTAGTTTTTTGGTCCTAAACACACACACACACATATATATATATATATATTAAAAGAAAGGTCTCCAAAAGCTTTTTTTTAAGTATAAACTTTTTTTTTGTTTAAAACAATGCTTAAATGCCTTAGGAAAAAGCTAATTATGATGATTGTTGACAAGTAATTGATTATAAATCCAAAAAAAAATTCACAAATGTTATTGAAAAAATTAGGTATTCATTCTAGTATATGTTGGTTAAGTTGGTTCAAATTGCAATGACAAAACTAAAAGCAAACGCAATAATTAGTTGTCAAGCTATATACCATTTAATTATATGCTTTTTATCATCCTTAATTATATTAAAGATCTTAAGAAAAAAATAGTGTATTATTGAACAACTAAATATCGTTGCATTACAATTATTTAGTTATATCATTGTATTTGGTACCAACTTACTAAAAATAAAATAGAATGGATATTTATGATTTTTGTTTTCTGATTTATAATCAATCTCTTTGGTGTCAATAATTATTGTAATTAACTTTATACTAGGGCATTTAAATATTATTTTTGAACAAAAACAATGAGTTATACTTTAAAAAAGAGGATAACTTTTGGGGACCTTTTTGCTAAAAAAATATATTTTTGATACTAAAGGAGCAAAAAAGCCTTTAAATATTGATATTTATTATGTCATTTAATAGTAAATATAAGATGAGAACTAAAAGTGCTAATAAGTTAAGAGTTTGAGGACCTAAGTATTCAAATTCTTAAAATGAGGACTAATGTGCCAAGAGATTAAGAGTTCTAAGTGTCCAAATTCTTAAAATAGGGACCTAAGTGCTAAAGGTTAGAAATTTCGGAGACCTAAGGCGTAAAAATCCCTTTGATTTTTCTGTTTAGGTTGTTAAGTTTAAATGATATGTCAAATAAATAGTTGGGGATAATCAAGAGGACAGGTAAATGGAAACAATAAATCTAACACATAAATGCACACCCATTTCTTAATAGGTTATAATTTTAATTGTTTGGGGATGACACCTCCTTTTCATCATCTCCTTCTCCTTCATTTTTGTGAAAAATTTACATATTTTTCCAATGGGATTTTTGCGTTGTAGGTCTCCAAATTTACAACCTTTGACACTTGTGTCTCTATTTTAAGAATGCCCCCAAACTCTTACTTTGTTGGCATCTTAGTCTCCACTACAAGAATTTGGACACTTAGGTCTTTAAACTTTCAATTTATTGGCACTATAAGTCCTTACTTTAAGAATTTGGCCATTCAAGTCCTCAAACTGTTAATTTATTGGCACTGTTAGTGCTCGTATTCTTTTTGCTGACAAGGAAATATCAATATTTTAAGGCTTTTTTGTCTTTTTGGTCCTAAAAACATACATAAACATACATGCATATATATATATATATATATATATATATATATATAAAACAGAAAGGTCCCAAAAGCTTTTTTTTTTTTTTTTTTAAGTATATTCTTATTTGTTTATAAGACAATGCTTAAATTGTTGGAAAAATAGTGTGCAGCGGAATTTTAAATTTTTTTCATCAGAGTAATTTCTAAAACACAAGTTTCACATGCTATATGCATAAATTAATCAGATCTTACTAACCTTTGTATACTGAAAAACCTCTCGCAATCTGTGAAGAGAAATAACGTTCCAGAAGAGCATCAACTAACTGGTCTTTTTTCCTATTCTTTATCCACGACCGGAGTGAGTGTGGTCTCACACGTACAGCTCTCTACCGATGACTCTCCTTCCAACCAATCGAGAGAACCAAAAGCAATTGTTCGTGATTTGTGAACAAAAGCTCTCAGGGAGTTTTTAAATTCTCACTAGTAGAGTATCTCTGTTAATCTCTCTATTGATCTGAGTAACTTGTGAGAATCACTCCATATTTATATAGGTTGGTCATAGGGTCAGTCCTCATCAGATTATGTCTCAAAAATTCGAAACAGAATCAAGTTTGGATCAATACCTGATAAGATCTGCATAGAAACCCGTAATCTTATCACTCGTTGATCGGCAGGCCGAACTCCAGTGTAAATATCTCTACGAATCTTTTATTTTCCACCCGAGATTCTATAGGATAAAGTCTCAATTTTAATTCAAATAACCCAATAGAGAAGTTATCTGATCAAAACAACTTTATCTAGATAATCTCTAAGAAAATAAATCAATTCTCAATAATTCTACAAGTTTATCTTGATCTAATTTATCCAAAATTAAATCAACCGATAAACAGACAAGAATTATCTGATCCCAATAATTCAACAAGTTTATCTTGAATTAATTTCTTACAAAATTAATTCAACCGATAAACAGACATGAATTATTTAATTCTTCCAAATTTTAACCAATCTGATAAATCCGACACAAGTCACCAATTATTGAAAAAGCACGTCGTGTCGTTACAGGATGTTGTGAGCTAGCAAAGGGGACCAAATGGACCTATATAGTTCAAGCTCCCAATAATTATGAAACTCAATATCCTAGATATACATTTCATAATTATCAACTCCAACGCTACTCCACTAAAAGCTTGGAGCTGCACTCTCAAACTACATAGAATTACGAAGCTCATATAGCTAAGTCTCCATGACATATCAAAGTGCATCGTATCCCCAAATGATAATCTATAATCGGCTTAAGGACAAGTTCTGTCTTACCTTCTCGATTATTTTTATCTTACGTTCCATTATCTCACCATCGAAAAACTTACCATCCAAAGATAGTACACCATTCGGTTACACCTATGTATCCAAATAGTTGAGCGCTCTAGTTTTCAATTACAAGATAACGCATAGAAGAGGATATCATTACTCCTAAAGAGGAGCTATGGATTCCATATCTATGAATAACAAATCTATACTATCAAGAGTCATGCCTCTAATGTACCGACATGTATACCACTATAGAGATGTGGGTGTCACTTTTTGATACATCAAAAGACACAAGTCAAGACAAACGGGCCTACTATTCATCTCAGGATTAAGATACAATACAAATGACTGTATAAAGTGAATCGATTTGCCGAGACAGAATTATTAATCCAAATCAATTCACTTTATGTCCCGATCCAGCACATCGTCACTTATGACAATGTGCCAATGTTTCTATTCATGGAGTCCACCTCCGATGGTCAAGAGAAACAATCTCCCAAAAGGGATATAGACAACATAACAATCTTTGCATGAACAAAGCGCCCAACTTTATTCCCTCGATTGCGGATCGTATGATTTAGACCATCATCTTAAGAATCGTGTCTTCCGCATAATCCATCCATCATATGCCCAATTTTGAAGGTTTAGACCGACAGTCTTAGACTATTGTTTGCTTAACATACATTCAACAAATATGAACGTAAAGAGGACAAGATTTGGTATATGAATAATGAATAAATTCTTTATTGATAAAAATGTCTCCAAAAACATATTACATTTTTACTCCTTAGGGCATACATGTCTAACAATCTCCCACTTGCACTAAGTGAGTAAATGTGACAAATCTCGCATCCCCATAGCTTCCACAAGTCTCTTGAAGACTCTCCCAGTAAGTGTTTTCGTAAATGGATTAACTAAATTATCATCTGACGCGATCTTGCACACCGTGACATGCCCGCCCACGAAGTCCTTTATCACATGATACTTCTGATTAATATGCTTACTCTTCTTGTGAAATCTTGGTTCCTTAGCATTAGCTACCGTCGCACTGTTATCATAGTACAGTGATACCGCTTTATCCATACCAGGAACTACTTCAAGATCCCCAAGGAACTTGCGGAGCCACACTGCTTCTTTCGAAGCATCACTAGCTGCCACATACTCGGCCTCCATCGTTGAATTCGAAGTACAATCTTGCTTAAGGTTTAGACCAACAGTCTCAGACTATTATTTGCTTAACATACATTCAACAAATATGAACGCAAAGAGGACAAGATTTGGTATATGAATAATGAATAAATTCTTTATTGATAAAAATGTCTCCAAAAACATATTACATTTTTACTCCTTAGGGCATACATGTCTAACAATCTCCCACTTGCACTAAGTGAGTAAATGTGACAAATCTCGCATCCCCATAGCTTCCACATGCCTCTTGAAGACTCTCCTAGTAAGTGTTTTCGTAAATGGATTAACTAAATTATCCTCTGACGCGATCTTGCACACCGTGACATGCCCGCCCATGAAGTCCTTTATCACATGATACTTCTGATTAATATGCTTACTCTTCTTGTGAAATCTTGGTTCCTTAGCATTAGCTACTGTCGCACTGTTATCATAGTACAGTGATACCGCTTTATCCATACCAGGAACTACTTCAAGATCCCCAAGGAACTTGCGGAGCCACACTGCTTCTTTCGAAGCATCACTAGCTGCCACATACTCGGCCTCCATCGTTGAATTCGAAGTACAATCTTGCTTAACACTTCTCCAACTGATGACACCACCTCCCAGAATAAACACAAAACCCGAAGTTGATTTCCTAGAATCCAGACAGGATTGAAAATCCAAGTCAGTAGTCAGTATATCCTAGAGGAGTCAAGTCCTCACCCGAATATACAAGCATATACCCTCCAGTCCTTCTTAGGTACTTGAAAATATGCTTTACAACAACCCAATGGTTTGGTCCTAGATCCGCCCGAAATCGACTTACAATCCCGACCGTATAGCTAATATCTAGTCGTGTGCAAAGCATGACATACATGAGACTACCCACTACCGAAGCATAAGGCGCCTTCTTCATGTATTCTCTTTCTTCATAAGACTTTGGAGAGTCTTTCTTAGAAAGAGTAATTCTAGACCTAGATGGTTGCCTACCATTCTTGGAATCCTGCATTACAAAACTCTTGAGAATTTTATCTATGCAGCCAGCCTGTGACAAAGCTATCATTTTGTTCTTCCTATCCCGAAAGATCTGTATACCGAGAACAAAATTAGCTTCACATAAGTCCTTCATGTCAAACTGCTTAGTCAACCATAATTTGAAATGACAATGCCCCAACATCATTGTCAATTAGCAGAATGTCATCTACATAGAGTAGTAGAAAAACCACATTCCCATCCTTAAAGTGTTTATAAACACATGGTTCATCCACATTTTGTGAAAACCCATAAGTCTTGATCACCTGATCAAATCTTATGTTCCAAGAACGAGAAGCCTGCTTAAGTCCATAAATTGACTTCAGCAGCTTACAAACCTTACCCTCTTGACCCATAACCTTGAACCCGTCTGGTTGTTCCATATAAATGGACTCATCAAGTAGCCATTTAAAAAAGTCGTCTTGACATCCATCTGTCAAATCTCATAGTCGAGAGTGGCACTATGGATAAGAGAATCCGGATGGACTTAAGCATGGCTACAGGTGAAAAGGTTTCCTCATAGTCGATTCCTTCCTTTTGCGTATAACCCTTAGCTACCAGTCTAGCCTTAAAGGTTTCGAATTTTCCATCCACTCCTCTTTTCCTCTTGTAGATCTACTTACATCCTATAGGTTTTACCCCTTCGGGAAGATCCACAAGCTCCCAGACCTGATTAGTCTCCATAGACTTCATCTCAATGTTCATGGCCTCTGTCCAGAGTTTTGAATCAACATCCTCCATAGCTTCTACGTAAGTATAAGGATCCCTGTCATGTTCATCCGGTTCAGCCAAGAAGACCTCCCCATTGAACATATACCTCTTAGGTTGACGCCCAATCCTCCCACTACGTCGAAGCCCCTGAGGTTGTTGTTCAAGTTTGTTTGGTTTTTCTACACCGATCAGAATGGTTTCATTCGGAACCTCCAAAGTGATCTGATCACTCCTTAACTCCTCAAGCACTACTTTGCTTTGAGGTTTAAAGTCGTCCATGTAACTCTCCTCAAGGAAAGTTGCATTAGTTGAAACCACGACTTTATTTTCCTTTGGGTTATAAAAATAACCCCCTTTAGTCCCTTTTGGATATCCTATAAACACGCAAACTTCCAAACGTGCTTTCAACTTATTCGGATCCTTAAACAGGACATGAGTCGGACATCCCCATATGCGAATATGGTTTAAGGATGTCTTCCTACTCGTCCACAACTCGTGAGGAGTTTTAGGGACCGATTTTAAAGGCACATTGTTCAAAAGATAACATGCGGTTTGTAGTGCATATCCCCAAAAGGATAAAGGCAATGATGAATAACTCATCATGGACCTAATCATGTCCAACAAAGTCCTATTTCTTCTCTCCGCTATGCCATTCTGCTGCGGAGTGCCCGACGAAGTCAAATGAGACAAAATCTCATTCTTTAACAACTGTTCCAAGAACTCATCGAAAGGTATTCCCCACCTTGATCTGATCGAAGTGCCTTTATGGGTCTACCCAATTGTTTATTCACTTTAGCCCGAAACTCCCTGAACTCGTCAAAAGTTTCGCTTTTGTGGTGCATTAGGTACACATACCCATATCTTGAGTAATCGTCAATAAAGGTGACGAAGTACTCATACCCTCCTTGTGCCCGGATGTTCATCAGTCCGCAAACATCACTATGCACAAGTTCTAGAACCCCTTCGGCCCTATTGCCCTTAGACCCGAATGGTCTTTTGGTCATTTTACCCTCCAAACAAGATTCACATTGAGGTATAGATTTCACCTTTAAGTGACTTAAAGGTCCATCCTTTACCAACCTTTGAATCCTATTTAGGTTAATATGACCAAGGCACAAATGCTAAAGATAAGTCTTATTAGAGTGAGAAGTTTTAAGTCTTTTAGAGTCATTATCATTTATCTCAGCATTAAGCAATAAGTCCATCTTAGGTTTGACAAACTATAGATTATTTTGCATCCATCCAAAACAGATAAAAGATTTATTTATACGAATCACCACTTTATCATTAAAAGAAACCAAGTAGGAGTCTTTAAATAAACAAGCTACAGAAAGTAAATTCCTTTTAAATTTAGGAACATAAAAACAATCTTACAAAAATAAATTCCTACAATTATCAAAATAAAGATGGATGTCTCCCATTGCTTCTGCTAAGACCAATGATACATCGCCTATCCGAAGCCTGAAGTCCTCATATAGCAGACTTCTCGTTTCTTTGAACCCCTGTAGAGAAACACAAACATGATTAGTTGCACCGGAATCTATGAACCAGATGTCACTGGATTCCTCAACCAAACAAGTTTCTAAATATAGAAGATCACACCTACCTCCTTTGGAAAGGAAGTCCTTGCAATGCTTCTTGATATGCCCGACCTTTCCACAGAAGAAGCACTTGAGCTTCTTTGGGTTCTTCTTCTTCTTCTTCTTGCTCTTGGTAGTAGCAGGAATAGAAGACTTCCCGTTCTTGGCCCATTGCTTCTTTCCATTCCCTAAGTTAGGATTGGAACCAGAAGCAGCTACCATGTTGGCCTCACCACCAGCAGGAGACTCCCTGATCAGTAATTCAAACTCCTGTAACTGTTTCATTAGTTCTGTTTAGGTCATATCTCGTCTATTGCTTAAATTAAAAGTAGCTCTAAACGGAATAAATTCCTTAGATAGAGTCTCAAAGACCATAGTCATCTGAGTTTCAGCATCGATGTCGGCTTCATTGGTTTAAGCCTCAGCGAGGTAACCCATGACCAACATCATGTGCTCCTTTACAGAAGTCCTCGATCTCTGTCTACAGTTTAAGAGTTTTCAAAGCGCCCCTTGCCGCTTTGTTATGGCTTGGCCTCCGAACATATCTTCAAGATTATCCAAGATCTACTTCGTAGTCTCATAATCCTGATGTTGAGCGTGCAACACATTGTTCATGCTAGCCATAACATAGCAGCGGGCTTGATCATTAGCATCTTTCCAGCGATCATACGTTTGGAATTGCTCATTAGTTGAGTCTCCCATAGGCTCGGGAGGACATGGGGTTGTCAGTACATATTTCAGTTTCTCAAAGGACAGGATGATATCCAGGTTCCGTTTCCAATCGTTATAGTTCTCACCGATTAATTGGTTTTTATCAAGTATCGAAGATAAAACGTTTTTGAAAATTTTTAATCTACAATAAAGAATCATATACCAAACATAAGCAAACATATAATAATAATTTAGTAAGATAGCACAAACATGTAAAAATGATATAAATGTGTTTATGTGTCAAAATCTTGAAAATATCACAACCTTACAACGATAATTTCCAATTCAAAATTCAACAAGCTCTTAGGAGAGTCATGCCAAATTCAATTAGGAACACGAATCCCCTCCTGATTAACATATACCATCCAAGATCAGTATGATCCAACATATATTAATAATCGTTTCTTTGGCCATTGATTTTATTAACAGAGCTCCTAGGGGAGGTTAATAATAAAATTAACGTGAGTGTATAACCATCGTTTTAATATTTTATCCATGATTTATAATCACCACCTAGGGGTGTGCAACCATAAATCATGCTAAAATACCTTATCCTCTCAGAGATCCAATCTGGTACATGATAGAAATCCCTTCCTAGAGGTTAGGACCGCCATGTTCTGCCTATTGACCAACGATAGAGGCCTTAGGTCCTCTCTTCGAAAACCTTCTCTCACTCAATCTTTTGAAATCAAGGTTTTATTTTAAGAATATGCATGAACAATTTTAATACGAGCGGCACTTCCTATTCTATATGACATGTTATCAATATACATGGTAAATCATATTATAATGCAGACAAGCAAAGCTACAAGCAAAATAATAATAATAATAACCATAATGTTATGGCTCCACCCTAGAGAATAGAAAACTAAGATTACAAGAGAATAATCGAGACATATTATCGATTCTTCATCCTTGAATCCTCAAGCTGTTTCCTTCTTTATATAATTCAATCTTTAAGTCTTCAATCCCGTATGAATTGATCACTTCACATTTCTGGTCATATCCAAATTTTAATGTTTCTCAGAATTGTCCCAAAATTAAAATTAAAACTGCATTGAAAAAATTGTACCTTTTTTAGAAATTTTCTAGCTCTCGGTCGACAGGCCGATCTGGATGATCGACCTGCCGGTCATGTTCCATCTGCATGTCGACTCATGAAAGTTTGGCCTGCCGACAGAGCCAGCCGATTTCTGCCCCATTGTCAGCCTGCCGAACCACGCGTCCGGCCTGCTGATCTGTGACCATCGGCCTGCCGAACTGTAATGTTCGGCATGTTGACCGAGTAGAAATCTCCATTCCAGAAAATACAATTTTAAAACAATTTATCAATTTTATTTTCAACATCAAAAGCATAAAGTTAGAAACTCAGGAAATACCTTTACGCGCCATCATCCTTCTTCTAGATCTGTGTTTTTCGAATAATTATTTAATTACAAAATTTTTACAAATTTAAAATAATAACAATTCTTAGACGGAGATGATAGTCCGTCATCTAATTACATGAAAAACTTAGATATACATTCTAACCTCTAAGGAACCATAACATATATAAATAAATAAATAAATTAATTAATAATTAAACAATGATTTAATCAACCATAATTAATTAATAAACATTCACCACATAATCCATGACAACATATATAATTTATAGAAACCTAGAGTGCCAACTCTCTATAAAATTCAATTCAAGCATAGGAGAGATTAAGATCATAAAATTTATGCATATAACATGATCACAAACTCGTAAATTTATGTAAAAACCATGTCTTTGATACCAATTGTTAGAAAAAAAGTGCGCAGCAGAATTTAAAATTTTTTTTTCATCAGAGTAATTTCCAAAACACAAGTTTGACATGCTATATGCATAAATTAACCAGATCTTACTAACCTTTGTATGCTGAAGAACCTCCCACAATTTGTGAAGAGAAATAACGTTCCAGAAGAGCCTCAACCAACTAGTCTTCTTTGCTATTCTCTATCCACTACTGGAGTGAGTGTGGTCTCACACGTACAACTCTTCCACTGGTGACTCTCCTTCCAACCAATCGAGAGAACCCAAAGCAATTGTTTGTGATTTGTGAACAAAAAGCTCTCAGAGAGTTTTCAGATTCTCACTAGTAGAGTATCTCTCTTAATCTCTCTATTGATCTGAGTAACTTATGAGAATCACTCCTTATTTATATAGGTTGGTCATAGGGTCAGTCCTCATTAAATTAGGTCTTAAAAATTCAAAACAGAATCAAGTTCGGATCAATATCTGATAAGATCTGCGTAGAAATACGTAATCTTATCCTTCATTGATCGGCAGGCCGAACAGGCCCTATCGGCAGGTCGACCACATAGATCGACAGGCCGAACTGCCACGTAAATATCTCTGCAAATCTTTTATTTTTCACCTGAGATTCTATAGGATAAAGTCTCAGTTTTAATTCAAATAACCCAATAGAGAAGTTATCTGATCAAAACAACTTTATCTAGATAATCTCTAAGAAAATAAATCAATTCCCAATAATTCTACAAGTTTATCTTGATCTAATTTATCCAAAATTAAATCAACCGATAAACATACAAGAATTATCTGATCCCAATAATTCAACAAGTTTATCTTGAATTAATTTATTACAAAATTAATTCAACCGATAAATAGACATGAATTATTTAATTCTTTCAAATTTTAACCAATCTGATAAATCCTACACAAGTAACCAATTATTGAAAAAGCACGTCGTGTCATTACAGGATGTTATGAGCTAGCAAAGGGGACCAAATGGACCTATATAGTTCAAGCTCCCGATAATTATGAAACTCAATATCCCAGATATACATTTCATAATTATCAACTTCAAAGCTACTCCACTAAAAGCTTGGAGTTGCACTCTCGAACTACATAGACTTACGAAGCTCGTATAGCTAAGTCTCCATGACATATCAAAGTGTATCGTATCCCCATATGATAATCCATAATCGGCTTAAGGATAAGTTCTGTCTTACCTTCTCGATTATTTTTATCTTACGTTTCATTATCTCACCATCAGAAAACTTACCATCCAAAGATAGTATACCATTCGGTTACACCTATGTATCTAAATGGTTGAGCGCTCCAGTTTTCCAATTACAAGATAACACATATAAGATGATATCATTACTCATAAAGAGGAGCTATGGATTATATATCTATGAATAATAAGTCTACACTATCAAGAGTCATACCTCCAACGTACCGGCATGCATACCACTATAGAAATGTAGGTGTCACTTTTTGGTACATCAAAAGACACAAGTCAAGATAAACGGGCCCACTATTCATCTCAGGATTAAGATACAATGCAAATGACTATCTATAGTGAATCGATTTGTCGAGACAGAATTATTAATTCAAATCAATTCACTTTATGTCCCGATCAAAAAATCGTCACTTATGATAATGTGCCAATGTTTCTATTCACGGAGTCCACCTTCGATGGTCAAGACAAACCATCTCCTAAAAGGGATATAGACAACATAACAATCTTTGCATGAAGAAAGCGCCCAACTTTATTCCCTCGATTGCGGATCGTATTATTTAGACCATCACCTTAAGAATCGTGTCTTCCGCATAATCCATCTATCATATGCCCAATTCTTAAGGTTTAGACCGACAGTCTCAGACTATTGTTTGCTTAATATACATTCAACAAATATGAACGTAAAGAGGACAAGATTTAGTATATGAATAATGAATAAATTCTTTATTGATAAAAATGTCTCCAAAAATATATTACATTTTTACTCCTTAGGGCATACATGTCTAACATAAATGCCTTAGAAAAAGATAATTATGATGATTAGTGATAAGTAATTGATCATAAACCGACAAAAAATTCACAAATGTTATTAAGAAAATTAACCATCCATTTTATTTTATGTTGGTTAAGTTGGTTCAAAGTACAACGATATAACTAAAGACAAACGCAATAATTAGTGATCCAATTATATTTTATTCGATTACATGCCTTTTATTATCCTCAATTATATTGAAGATTTTTAGGAAAAAAAGTGTGTAATTAAACAACTAAATATTGTTGCGTTACAATTATTTAGTTATATCATTGCAATTTGATATCAACTTATTAAAAATGAAATAGAATGGATATTTGTTATTCTTTTGATTTATAATCAATCTCTTTGTCGTTAATAATTATTATTATTAACTTTATACTAGGGCGTTTAATTATTATTTTTGGAAAAAAAATAAGTTATACTAAAAAAAGTTAGTTTTTAGAGACCTTTTTATTAAAAAATACATTTTTGAGACCTAAAAAGGAAAAAAGCCTCAAAATATTGAAATCTATTAAGTCACTTAATAGCAAAAATAAGATGAGGATTAACGATTCTAACAGATTAAGAGTTTAAAAGATTGAGTATCTAAATTCTTAAAATAAAAATTTAGGGGGTGTTTGGCAGTGGTGGGAACCATTCAGTTTCCACCACAATCTCAGTTATGAATAGTGTAAAGCTCTCATATACTACAGTAACAATAAAAAAATATTTTACAGTATAAAACTCTCACATACTACAATAAAAGTGGTTCCCACCATTGGTTCCTACCACCCTTTCAAATACCTTATTAGATGTAAAAGATTAAGATTTTAAAGTGTAAGAACCAACATTCTCAAAATAAAGACGTAAGTATCAAATGTTACAAAATTTAAGAACTTGCAGCGCAAAAAACCCTTTTCCAATTCCATGGTTTGATTATGACACGCGAGGAAAATGAGAAGGGGACACCTCTTCTTCCACCACGTACACGCGTGGTGAAACTTGCAGCAACCAAAAAAAAAAAAAAAAAAAAAAAGTTTTGTCCTACGGTGGTCAGGGATCAATATCGTCAACGGTGATATCAACGGTCACGATTCTTTTCAAGTGCGTCGTCCTAATAAATCCAACGGAACAAGACTCAACAAAAAACGAGTAAAGCTCATTATTAAATTAATTTCTGCTTTAAACCGTTGTCGGTGCGTAAAGGGAAGAAAAGCCAAATAAATAGATTAATAAATAAATCTTTTCATTTTAGCCCTTTTGCTCCTTCCATCCGTCTTCCTCGTCTCGTCTCCTCTCGAATCAACGCGTTTCAAAGGCCTCTTCAAATTGGGAAAACCCTCTCTCTCTCTCTCTCCCTCTCTCTCTCTCCTCCAAGAAAATTCTTTTCATTCAAGTCCTTTCCTTTTCTGTCCTTTCTGACATTCGTCGACGATGGCGTCCTCTTCTCCGCCGGTGCTCCCGATCTCCAATTCCCAGCCCTCCGTCGCCACGGCCACCACCGGAGTTGTCTCGGCCCAATCCCAGGCTCCGATCTCGGCTCCGGCGTTCCGCGCATTCATCGGCCACATCTCCGATTCCCTCCGTAATGGCCTCTCCCAGCGCCGCCCGTGGTCGGAGCTCTTCGACCGCTCCGCTTTCGCCAAGCCGGAGTCGTTCTCCGATGCCACTCTCCGCGTCCGCAAGAACTACTCCTACTTCCGCGTCAATTACCTGGCGATCGTGGCCGGCATTCTCGCCGTCTCGCTCCTCACAAATCCGATCTCTCTCCTTGTTCTCCTCGGTCTTCTGTCGGCCTGGCTCTTCCTTTACCTCTTCCGGCCCTCCGATCAGCCTCTCGTTATCTTTGGCCGTACATTCTCCGATACTCAGACGCTCTGGGGCCTGATCGGGCTCAGCGTCTTCGTCGTCTTCCTCACCAGCGTCGGATCCATCTTGATCTCCGCGCTCATGCTTGGATTCGCTGTCGTCTTCGCTCATGGAGCTTTTAGGGTTCCCGAGGACCTTTTCTTGGACGAACAGGAGAATTCCGCCTCCACCGGATTCCTCTCCTTCCTCAGCGGCGCCGCCTCCAATGCCGCTGCCGCTGTCTCTCCGGCCGTTGTCGCGGCTCGTGTCTGATGATGAAGCTCCTATCTAATTATCGCTAATGGAAGAGAATAACGCGTTTGGGTAATACGTATATAAACACACTTCTTCGCTCTTTTTGTTCAATTGGAATTCTTAGCTTTCGGTAGAGACAATAAAGTTGACGGTTTTGTGGTATGAATTTTAGTTTGATATAGGGATGCAATTTATGGGGATCTGTGTTATACAAAAATCTTTGATATAGGGATGCAATTTATGTGGATCTGTGTTATACAAAAATCGGTACTTTTTGTCGATGGATCTATGATACAATTTGTAACTTACATCTTGATACATATTTAGTAGTATTCTTTGTTCTCTTCTGTGCAAATGTATGCTGATGGATTCCGCATATTTCTTTGTATTTGAAATCTGCTTGATTAGATCTTCATCCAAGAATCCGATTTTGTTCCTAGATCTGTGCATTAGATTTGATATACGAGGATCGAACCCACAGATCTGCATAAAGCTTAATTGTTTCTTGGATCTTTTACGTAAATTCTTACTTTATCTGCAATTTGATTTCATTAAATTTTGCCCACATGGTCCGAAGATTGCATATGAATTGTATAATAATGTGTCGTTTAAGTTGTGGTTAAACTGGATTTCTAGTTTGGAAAGCTTGGATCATCTCTACGACTCTCTCATGTTGTTGCTACTAGCTGTTTCACATGGTTGCCTGATGGTCCTTGTGGCTCTCTTCTTCTTCTCTCTCTCCCTCGTTACATGAACTCCGTATCATGCGCTAATATGCAATGCTGAATATGGTGATGGTATTATAATTCTAAAGGTTAAGGAATCTGCTTAACAAGTATAAAATTTCACTCAGAGCATGTAATATGATTATTACCGAGTATGTCTGGACGTATAATTATAATTGACTAAGCATGTGATAGGATTACTATGATTACAGTCGAGTTCAATGTGAGAGCTGTTTCTGCTTTTAGACTTCTATTAGGTTTTGACACTAAATTCTTCTGACACCAAGCCAATCACTTGAAGGGGTGGCAATTCGTGAATAAACGATAAGAGTTAATGGTTTGCTGGGACTTGAACAAGAACCAGTCGATGAAGTAGACAACTTATTTGTGTGTTTAGAGAATCGATTAGCGTTAGTTTCCATTTCAGTCTTGTACTTTTGTTATATGTACGCTGCACAACCATGTTAGGCTTACATTATAAACTTCACAACATAATTTTATCAAAAACAGTACTCTTGTTACCTTTTTTTTTTTTGGACGCGTCGGTTCTAAAGTTCTTTGATGCATGCTTGCCATAGTCGAGGTTGCTTGCATTTGATCTTTAGTGGGATGATTTAAATTGCTATCTAGTGTTTGCGCGGACCCATTTTCAGCAATCGGCCTTTCGACGCTTTCCCTGAGTCAACCATTCTCGTCAAACAGGATCGTTAGATACATGCATACATATATATATATATATATATTTAGCCATTGATGTTCTTGTTATAGTAAGCATTCTTGAAATGATGAAAACGCTAGGGTATTTGGCAATTTCAGTTAGAACTATGGTTGTGGTTATCAAATAGTGTAAAGCTTTTATGTGTTACAATAAAAGGAAAAAAGCTGTTACATTGTAAAGCTTTCTATGCTATAGTATTTTGAACTACTACAATAGTTCTAACCACACTTTCTACTTTCTAGACTTTTTATAAGAACTGTTTACCAAACATGAAAGCGTCTAATAAGATTGAGAAAGTTCTAGACATGTCGACCGGATTTCTTAATGTACTTTTAGAATTTGCAAACTTCAGAAAAATTGTTTGGTTTGGGGGCTCCTATTGTCATTTTGGTGGCTATAGTGGTTCACTAGTTAGCGTTTAGGCCAGGCTATCTTCCTTTTATAACCCTGTCTGCATAGCGTCGTGCACGGATTCATGTTCAACAGTCTCGGGGCATAGTATTCAGAAAGTGTTGTGTTTCACTTACTTTGCTTATGATCGCTTAGGAGCCCCCCCTTTCAGGTATTCTCAATTCGTCAACCGCACAATCTCGCATAGCATAGTCCTTCCGATAGGAACAATCTCGAGTGAATATTTTCTTCCCTTTTTTTTTCCCTGTAAGTACCATCAACGTGGCTAATTAAGGGGGAAAAAAAATGGGAGTAAGGCCAACGGATTCGACTTATTCATTTTATTCTCGCCTCTTTGGAACAATTTATTATGCTGCTCCATATTTTTTCCAAAATTTGCTTGTCCTGCGTTCTCGGGGGGGAATTATATATGCTCACCGGTGTAAGTCCATCCGCACAAATCACCGAATCGGGAATACGGTGAATTCATAATATTGTTTTAAATGTAACCTTTTTTCCTCATGCGTTACTTGTCTCAGGAGAAAGAAACATGGCCATATTTGGTATTTTGAGAATTTTAAAAAATATTTTTACACGCTCTTTGAAGTAAAAATTTTAAAAACATTTTTAGTATAATTTTAATTTTTTTTTATTTTTTTTTAAAAATTATTTTTATTTATTTTAAAAACACTGCTAAATAATTAGTTGGTTTTTTAAGAACATTTGGCCGTCATGTACTAGCTTTAACTATTCATTAGTTAAAAAAAAAAAGAAGAAAAATCTTAATCTGTTGCAGGATAAGGATCAGCAAATAATAATAACAATAACTGCACTACACTATAGCGATTGACGCTTGAGTATTCTTTACAGCAATAAACAAAGTAAAAAGTTTATTTTCCGTTCAATTTGAAATGGAATGGATAGGACGTCAGATAATTTTGCCACCTGTTGGTCCTTCCGGAACAAAACAAGATGAATTTCTAAAATCCACTGGCTGAAGTTGCAAAAAAATCCCATGAACTCATACTACGACGAGGATATTCCCTCATGGTCTCGTACAGGTTCTGAAGGAAAAAAATATATGTATATCCTGCAAGCCTGTTAAATTTTAGTACAGCTGATTGCAAGGGAGCTTTTCCGAGGACCAGAGGATGAGTAATAGATATTCGAAACCAAAAAGAGCAAAAAGATAAAGAGATTTTATCTTTGACAAGAAAAGGCACTTTTATGAACTTCAGTGGAACCCCAAAAAAAGGGCCCAGAGCCCAGAAGAAGGGACCGTACATAAAGTTTCCTGGTCTAACGACGGTCATTCATAATCATAATGGTCAAACGGAAATGCCCTAGTGGCAAGTTTGTAAATCAACTTGTCGTATTAATCTGCCTATGTGGCCCATGAAATATAGCCGTTGGAACAAAAAAAACGACCGCAAAATGAAGACCGAGAGTATTCAACCTATACCGTTGCGAAAGTAAGAAAAAAAAGAAAAGAAAAAGGAGAAAAAACTAGCCGTTGGAATAAACGAAGATGAAGACTCTGACCCCATATGCCTCCTGACTTTGTGTCCGAACCTGCATCTCTCCCCAAAAAAAATAACAATAAATAAAGAAAACAATTCCTTTTCTTTGTAATTTCTTACCATGAAAATGAATATCTTCACATGATTTTCTCTCTTTATCAGCTCACACCCGCCTCTATCTCTCTCACTTTTCCATATTCCATTTCTTCCTTCTTCTACTTTTTCATATTTAGCTTTCCTTTCATAGTTCGCATCCATACTTTCTCTTAAAAATTAGATACTTTGAAGTAGTACACAAAAAAGAAACAAAGGAGAAAAAAGGAGAGATTAAACCAAACTAACTCTCTTCTTCTTTTCTCCCCCTTTCTTTTGCTTTTTTTTTTTCCTCTTTCATTTTGTTGTGAAGAAAACAACCCCTTTAATGTTCATGGGAAATAAGTGCTATAAGTTTCTCAGATTGTTTAGTAATTTGTTCACACATGCCTTATTGTTTGTTCAGCTTGTGGTTGTTGTCTCAGGCGAGTCATGGGACGGGATAATTGTCACACAAGCCGATTACCAAGCGCTACAAGCTGTGAAACACGACCTCATCGATCCAAAAGGAGTTCTTCGCAGCTGGAACGACAGCGGATATGGGGCTTGTTCAGGCGGATGGGCAGGGATAAAATGTGTGAAGGGACAAGTTATTGCTATTCAGCTCCCGTGGAGGGGACTGGGAGGCCGAATCTCGGAGAAGATCGGGCAGCTCCAAGCTCTTCGGAAAATTAGTCTTCATGACAATTTTCTTGCAGGCAATGTACCTTGGTCTCTTGGGTTCCTTCCCAATCTAAGAGGAGTTTACCTCTTCAACAACCGGCTTTCGGGCTCTATCCCTCCTTCAATTGGTAACTGCCCTTTGCTTCAAACTCTTGATTTAAGCAATAACTCACTTAGTGGTGCTATTCCTCCCAGTCTTGCAAACTCCACCAAGTTGTTTAGAGTCAATTTGAGTTACAATTCCATCTCTGGCTCTATCCCAAGTGGTCTCACAAACCGCCATTCTCTTACTATCCTTGCTTTACAACACAACAAGCTCTCTGGTCCTCTTCCTAGTACTTGGGCTAGTGGTACAGGAAACCAAAGTTACCAACTTAAAATTTGGACCCTAGATCACAATAACATCTCGGGAACTATCCCGATTTCGTTGAGCAAATTGGGCCTGCTTGAACAGATTTCTCTTAGCAATAACCAGATTTCTGGAACCATACCAAACGAGTTAGGGACAATGTCAAGGCTCCAAATAGTAGACCTATCAAACAATGGTGTGAACGGAAGTTTTCCAAAAAGTTTCTCAAACCTCTCCTCCTTAGTTTTGTTGAATCTTGGCGGAAACCACCTCAATAACCATATTCCTCAATCCTTAAACAGATTGCAGAACCTTTCAGTACTGATTCTAAAGGATAATCAATTCACTGGTCCAATTCCAGAAACCGTTGGCAACATCTCTGGAATCAACCAACTTGATCTATCTGGAAACAATTTTAGTGGAGAAATCCCAGCTTCACTTGCCAGTTTGACCAGTCTCACTTCTTTAAATGTCTCATACAACAACCTTTCAGGGGCTGTCCCATCTCTCCTCTCAAAAAAGTTCAATTCGAGCTCTTTTGCGGGAAATCTTCAGCTATGTGGTTATAGTAGCTCAGCCCGTTGTCCTTCTCCTTCTCCCCCACCTCAGATCCTTCCACCTGAACCACCAGAATCTCCGAAGAAGAAGCATCACCACAAGCTAAGTACTAAAGACATTCTTCTAATAGCAGCCGGAGCACTCTTGGTGGTTCTTCTACTACTTTGCTGCTTTTTGCTTTGTTGCTTCCTAAGAAAAAAGGCTGCTTCTAGAAAAAGCAGTAAAACTTCCAAGCCGGCTTCCACTGGCGGCAGCACCGAGAAGGCAATTTCTGCAGGCACAGAAGTCCAATCGGGCGGTGAAGCCGGAGGAAAGCTTGTCCACTTTGATGGGCCATTTGTGTTCACCGCTGATGATCTGTTGTGTGCAACGGCAGAGATTATGGGGAAGAGTACCTACGGGACATCATACAAGGCGACATTGGAGGACGGAAACCAAGTTGCGGTGAAGAGGCTGAGAGAAAAGACTACCAAGGGGCAGAAAGAGTTTGAATCTGAGGTTGCTGCGCTTGGAAAAATCCGACATCCGAATCTCCTTGCCCTTAGAGCCTATTACTTGGGACCCAAGGGAGAGAAGCTTCTAGTTTTCGACTACATGCCTACGGGAAGTCTTGCTTCCTTTCTTCATGGTATGTAAATTCAACCATTTCAGCATACTTTTTATACACTGAATCCCGTTTAAAAAGAAGGCATAGCTTTGATTTGGACATTCAAATATTTTTTAGTTGCCTATACCATATATTAAGCAACAAAACAAGTTCTGGGATTTGGAAATTCAATCGGTTCATTAATTTTCTACACCTAAATTCTGTTGAAAATTTCACAGTACAGCAACGGTTCTAGGTTTTGACTGTAGTTAATCTACCTACTTTGCAGTTTTTAGTTTGCGTCGATGCTAACCCTCATGTGAATTCTGATTATTACCACGCAGCTCGGGGGCCGGAGACCTTAATTGATTGGCCAACAAGGATGAACATAGCCATGGGCGTAACACGTGGACTCCTCTACCTCCACACCCAAGAGAACACGGTCCACGGAAATCTAACATCAAGCAACATACTACTAGATGAGCAGAACAATGCCCACATTGCAGACACGGGCCTTTCCAGGCTCATGACCAGCGCAGCCAACACCAATGTCATTGCCACCGCAGGGTCCCTCGGCTACAACGCACCTGAGCTCACCAAGACCAAGAAGGCCAACAACAAAACTGACGTCTACAGCCTCGGAGTCATCATATTGGAGCTCCTAACGGGGAAATCCCCGGGGGAGCCTATGAATGGCATGGACTTGCCTCAGTGGGTGGCTTCCATTGTGAAAGAAGAGTGGACAAATGAAGTCTTCGATTTGGAATTAATGAGGGATGCGCCGAGCATTGGTGATGAGTTGCTCAACACATTGAAGTTGGCTTTGCATTGTGTTGATCCCTCACCAGAAGCAAGACCAGAAGTTCAGCAAGTTCTGAATCAGCTAGAGGAGATTAAGCCAGAGGTTGCTGCTTCTGCTGCTAGTTCTGCTGAGGAAGCAACCAAAGAGCCAACACCACCACCAAATGAATAGAACATTTTGGGTAAATTATATGATGAAGAAAAAGAAATTGTATTGTTTATTTGTGGTTGTCTTAAAATTCTTTGATTCTTATTTGTTTGGTACTATGTGTATATATAGCGATTTCATGTGAGCTTAAAGCAAGTATTAATTATTCTTTTTGTGGTGGGAGGTCAATAATGTTGTATTTCAATTTGTATCTCTGTTCAAAAAGACAGAAAATGTTAGTCTTGTTATTGAATTTATATATGTTACGACAATTATTTGCTTTTTAACTTGTTTACATGAGGCAAGGCCGGCTCTAATTGACCTGGGGTGGGTTTGGGGCAAAAATTTTAAAGATGTTATAAAACAAAGCAAAGTATAACATAAGACTAAAAAGAACAATAGAGAAAGACAAGAGAAAATTAGAGACAAAACAACTTTCTATACTTTTTCTTGTGAGGGATTGAACTTACAAGCTTAGTACAACTACTATTTATAGGCCAATTCATCATACTAGAGGTAATGGTAATAGACATAACTTACATAGGTTTCATATACAATTAAAGGAGACATAATGCACAATATTAAGAGGGATTTAATGGGGTGATAATGTGGTCTAAATGGTAATAAAATTGTTTGCATGTAACTCATGGAATACCAAGAGGTGGCATCTTGTTTGCATGTAACTCATGGAATACCAAGAGGTGGCATCCACACATACTTGATTCACAACACTCCCCCTTGGATGTCCACCATACAGATAATATGCCTCATTAAAAACCTTACCAAGAAAAAACCCAATGGGAAAAAATCTTAGTGAAGGAAAAAAGAGTACATAATTATTGTATGTTCTGCATTTAGGATTGCCTCATTAAAAACCTTGCCAGGAAAACCCAATGGGACAAAAACCTAGGCTAAGGGAAAAAGAGTACAATATGCAGTGTCTCCCCCTCATGTCAACATTTCTTTTTCAAAGATCTCTAAGTCGACGCATACCAATTTTGTGTACCAACTTCTCAAATGTTGTTGTAGGAAGTGCCTTTGTAAACAAATCTGCCAAGTTGTCACTGGAGCGAATTTGATGTACGTCGATCTCTCCTTTCTTTTGAAGCTCGTGCGTGAAAAAGAATTTTGGTGAAATGTGCTTTGTTCTATCTCCTTTTATGTAACCCCCTTTGAGTTGAGCAATACAGGCTGCATTATCTTCATACAACACAGTTGGACTTTCTTTGTTGAATGAAAGATTACATGTTTCTCTTATATGTTGCACCAGGGATCTTAACCATACACATTCTCGACTTGCCTCGTGAATTGCCAATATCTCAGCATGGTTCGAAAATGTGGCAGTCAGGGTTTGTTTTGTTGAACGCCACGAGATAGCTGTACCACCATATGTAAACAAATAACCTGTTTGTGATCGTGCTTTATGTGGATCAGACAAATATCCTGCATCCGCATATCCAATCAATTCCGACTTGGAATCCTGTGCATAATACAGACCCATATCTGTTGTACCACGAAGATAACGAAGTATTTGTTTGACACCATTCCAATGTCTTCGAGTTGGTGAAGAACTATATCTCGCTAGTAAGCTAACAGAAAATGATATGTCGGGTCTTGTGCAATTAGCAAGATACATTAGTGCACCAATAACACTAAGATATGGTACTTCTTGACCTAGAATTTCTTCATCATCATCTCGAGGACGAAAAGGATCCTTTTTCACATCAAGGGATCGTACAACCATGGGAGAACTCATTGGATGGGATTTATCCATATTAAAACGCTTTAATACCTTTTCAATATATGTTGACTGATGAACAAAAATCCCTTTTGATAAATGCTCGATCTGCAAGCCAAGACAGAATTTTGTTTTTCCTAAGTCCTTCATTTCAAATTCATTTTTCAAATATGTTATCGTATCTGTAAGCTCTTCATGAGTCCCTATGATATTCAAATCGTCAACATAAACTGCAACAATAGCAAATCCATACTTATACCTTTTAATAAAAACACATGGACAAATTGGATTGTTAATGTATCCTTCTTTCAAAAGGTATTCACTGAGACGATAATACCACATACGTCCAGATTGCTTTAATCCATACAAAGATCTTTGTAACTTTATTGAATACATTTCCCGGGGTTTTGAATTGCATGTTTCAGGTATTTTTAGGCCTTTAGGGACTTTCATGTAAATGTCACTATCAAGTGACCCATACAGATAGGCCGTTACAACATCCATTAGACGCATGTGAAGTCCTTCTGAAACTGCCAGGCTAATCAAAAATCTAAATGTAATTGCATCCACCACTGGTGAATATGTCTCCTCATAATCAATACCAGGTCTTTGTGAAAAACCTTGTGCTACAAGTCGTGCTTTATATCTGACAACTTTATTTTTTTCATTATGCTTTCGCACAAATACCCACTTGTAGCCTACAGGTTTTACACCTTCAGGTGTTTGGACAACAGGCCCAAAAACTTGACGTTTTTCAAGTGAACTTAATTCTACCTAGATTGCGTTTTTCCATTTTGGCCAATCATTTCTACGTTGACATTCTTCAACAGACTTTGGTTCAAGATCCTCGTTTTCTTCTGTAATATCAAGAGTTATTGCATATGCAAATATGTTGTCGACAACAATTTCCTTTCGGTTCCATCTCTTTCCTGAAGTGACATAGCTTCTTGAGATCTCTTCATTAACATCATTTTTAGGTACTTGAACCTCTTCTAGGATTACTTCTTTAGCTATGTCAACTGTTTTTATACTAGGCTCTTCAAGAACATTAATAGCATTGGAAATGCCAACTTGCTTATTATTTAGCTCCTTTTTCTTCCTTGGATTTTTATCCTTAGAACCGATGGGTCTACCACGCTTCTGGCGTGCCTTAGATTCATTTGCTACCATATTAATATTTTTTCCGGTAGGAAGATCAATTCGAATAGGAGCATTTTTAGCTGGTATATGTGATTTTGTTACCTTCTTGACATCGGTAAATGCATCTGGTAACTGATTTGCAACCTTTTGTAAATGGATAATCTTTTGAACTTCTAATTCACATTGATTTGTACGAGGATCAAAGTGAGATAATGATAATGCATTCCACGAAATTTCTTGTTTTTTCAGCTGTTGTTTATCTCCCCCTAATGCTGGGAAAACTGTCTCATCAAATTGACAATCGACAAACCGTGCCGTAAAGAGGTCACCTGTCAAGGGTTCGAGATATTTAATTATTGATGGGAATTCAAATCCAACATAAATTCCCAGTCTTCTTTGAGGACCCATCTTAGTACGTTGTGGTGAAGCAATTGGAACATATACTGCACAACCAAAAATTCTCAGATGGGAAATATCTGGCTCTTCACCATAAACAAGTTGTAATGGGGAGTATTTATGATATGTAGTAGGCCTTATGCGAATAAGTGCCGCAGCATGTAATATGGCATGTCCCCAAGCAGAGTTAGGCAATTTTGTTCTCATAAGTAAAGGCCTAGCAATTAATTTCAACCTTTTAATAAAGGATTCTGCTAATCCATTTTGAGTGTGCACATGAGCAACAGGATGCTCAACAGTAATCCCAATTGACATGCAGTAATCATTAAAGGCTTGGGATGTAAATTCTCCTGCATTATCCAAACGAATTTTCTTGATTGTATAATCTGGAAATTGTGCTCGTAATCGGATTATTTGAGCAAGGAGTCTCGCAAATGCAACATTGCGAGTAGATAATAAGCAAACATGTGACCAACGTGTTGATGCATCTATTAAGACCATAAAATACTGAAATGGTCCACATGATGGAATAATAGGTCCACATATATCTCCTTGAATTCGTTCTAAAAATGTAGGAGATTCAATTGTAACTTTCATTGGGGATGGCCTTATAATTAGTTTTCCTTGAAAACAAGCAGCACATGAAAAATCTTTGGACAAAAGAATCTTTTGGTTCTTTAAAGGATGTCCATTTGAATTTTCTATAATCCTTCGCATCATTATTGAACCTGGATGACCTAAACGGTTGTGCCAAACAATAAAATTCCTTGAATCTTTGGATTCTTCGTTCATCACCACATAGGATTCAATTGGATTTATAAATGTATAATACAATCCAGAGGAGTATGTTGGTAGCTTCTCTAATATTTGTTTCCTTCCTGAGACATTAGACGTAATATAAAGATATTTAACGTCTCTTTCATTTGTTGTCTCAATATGATAACCATTACGACGTATATCTTTAAAACTTAGTAGATTTCTTTTTGATCTACTAGAATACATAGCGTCGTTAATCATAAACTTTGTGCCACCAGGTAATAATATATTGGCACTACCAAAGCCCTCAATGAGATTTGCAACACCAGATATTGTACTAACATTAGCTTCAGCTGATATAAGATTGGAAAAATATTTTTTATCTTTGAGAATAGTGTGTGTTGTTCCACTGTCCACTAGGCAAAAGGCTTCATCATTAACTTTAATACCGGTGGAATGATTTTTGAAATCCATGCCTCTTCATGAAAAATAAAACAAAGAGATAAGAAAATAATATACTAAACACAATCTTTTTTTTTTTTTTATATAAGAAAATATATGGAGATTATAAAATCACACCTAAATTACAACCAAACTAAAATAAAAAAAATCGAAACATACTAAAAATTATGGTCACACAAAAAAAACGGGATAGATTGGTGGGAGAACATCTTTTCAAGCCATATTGATGTTTCCCTCACTAATTAAATTCTCAAAATTTCCATCATGATTCTCAAAGAAATCTGCAACATCCAAGTGTGTAAAATTTGTGGGATCATGGCGTTCAGTAAAGTTTGTCTCAACAAAGTTTGCCTCTGCACTTTTTTCTTTCTCCTTTAAGGAAGCTTGGTAAAGATCAACAAAATGTTTAGACGTGCGACATGTACGTCTCCAATGTCCTTTCATGCCACATCTATGGCAAGTATCTTCAGTGTTCTTTGGGGCTTTATAATGAAAACCATTTTCTTCTTGTTTCTCCTCATTCTTCTCCCATTTTTGATGGTGAGATGTAACTTTCTTGAAATTTGAGGAGTTTTGGTTATAGTAACCACGACCACGACCACGTTCATGACCACGACCTCGACCGCGACCGCGACCGCGACCATGTCCACGTCCACGTCCACGTCCACGTCCACCATTCCGACCATGCCCAGGATCTTCAACATATGCCGCATTCGCTTCAGGGAATGGCATTGATCCAGTTGGGCGAGATTGATGATTTTTCATCAACAATTCATTATTTTGTTCGGCAACAAGAAGACATGATATTAATTCAGAATATTTCTTAAAGCCTCGCTCTCGATATTGCTGTTGCAAAAGCACATTAGAGGCATGAAAAGTAGAGTATGTTTTTTCTAACATGTCTTCATCAGTAACACTTTCTCCGCATAATTTTAATTGAGAAGTAATTTTAAACATTGCTGAATTATACTCGCTCACAGTTTTAAAATCTTGCAGTCGTAGGTGCATCCAATTATAGCGAGCTTTAGGAAGAATTACAGTCTTTTGGTGATCATACCTTTCCTTTAAATTATTCCAAAGGACATATGGATCTTTTACCGTCAAATATTCAATTTTCAATCCTTCATGGAGATGATGACGAAGGAATATCATTGCCTTTGCGCGATCCTGTGAGGATGCGTTATTCCCTTCTTTTATTGTATAAACAAGATTCATAGCATCAAGGTGGATCTCAGCATCAAGAGTCCATGCCAAATAATTATTGCCAGAAATATCAAGAGCAACGAACTCTAGCTTTGTAAGATTCGACATTGTGCGAACTAGTATATGATAAAATAAAGTCAATAAGAATTTGTAACGCCCCTATATGGGGGTTAACAGTTTTTAATGAGATAAAATAAAAATAAATAATAAAAGTAAAACCTTAAAAATAAAATTTGCCCGGGACTTAAATGAAAACTCTCAACTCAAAAATAAAAATATAAACGATAAATAAACCACAGTTTTAAATGTAGCACCTTAAATTTAATAAAATAAACTGTTGTCATCATCATTTTAACCCTCAGCACATTATAATACAGTCACAGAAAGTAACAATTGATGCTTACATTATCATGAAGAACATTCTCAACGATTGAAGCAGTCCCAATGTAATATAGTTACATCACTTCCTCAACTATATTTCTCGTAGCCACCTCACACTTAGTGAGTCCTGAAAAGATATAAACATAAGGGTATGAGCAACACTATGCTCAGTAGAGAAAGCCATTACTCACCTTTAGGTTTTTATCATTACCACATTAAAATCTGCATGGTTAGTAAGTCACATCATATTCCAGATTATGAGGTTTATTATGATCACATCTTATGGATACCGTAGTTAATCATTACCAAGTGTCATAATTACACATTTATACAAATATTACCAATCATCATTGTTCCTAGGTATCCATGTTAAATTGAGTATCACTCAACTCATTGAAACCCAAATGGGCGCACTTGATCACCCTATAAACATTCCAAGGGTGTTCCGGTGAGGGGACATCAAGCCCCGAGTCCTCACCAAATCGATTCCTGTACAGTGTGTTCTGGGACTTTCAACCCAAGGAAGCGTCATCGCCTTCCCCCTACTTTACCTTTTAGGGTATTCATGCCCAAGGACGTAACCGTCGCCCTCTTCATGTCTCACAATTTCTCTATATTGAATCATTATCAATAGAGTTAGTTTTCCTAACCATGCTTCTCAATTTATAACATGTGTCAATTCATTATGTTCCTCGCCGTACAATACAAGACGAGTCTATGTCATAGTTTCATATGTGATAATCATATAACATCAGTTCAACATAGATATATATATATTGCGGCAAAACAATCAATTTTAATTCTATAAAAACCTCACAAAAGATGAGTAATAGAATCCCTACCTTTCAAGCTTATCAACAGTCTCTTAATCCTGGAATCAATTAACGTTAGCTCCATACTCCCTTGATCTTGAACTCCAAGCAAAACAGATCCAGTTGTATCTCGCTGTATTTACGAAGCATCCTCTGTAGTGCTCCTCGAGCGATTATGAATGGCTAGGAATGCTTCCTGGAGATCATACATTCTTGAAAACGTCATTCTGGACTCCGATACTGCTGTTTGAATCGCCTCGATTCGCGTGCAGTCGGTACCGGATGATTTTCATCGGAGTGGAATTTGCTCGAACGGAGGTCGCCATTGCATCCAGAGCATCGAAACGAGTCAGGAGGCGGTCTCGGATCTTCGATCGGAGGTCCGGATCACAAAATCCCATTTTGGCCTTTGACCGGCCGTTGACCGGCGTTGACCACCGTTGACCGGCGTTGACCGACTTTGACCGTCGTTGACCGGCGTCAATCGGGGTCCGTTGGCAGCTGGGCTCGGGCCTACCCCCCCTAAATCGACCCTTCTGAGTCCAATGGCGGGGTCAATTTCACCCAATTCTGCCTCTAACATAGCGGGTCGTGAAGTACAACGTCGGTAGAAATGGATGAGCTCCGATCTTGATTCTCCGACGATGGAAACCTGAAATTGGCTGAGGGCTTTTGCTACCCATCCTCCTATGAGCATTTCCCCTCATCCAATTTGAAGAAACGTGGCTGGGAAGAGCCAAAACGGAGACTCCCGCGGCGGTTGACGGCGGCGTTGGCCGTTCTCCGGCGAAACCGGCTCCTTCCGTGCAATTGATCGAGGGGTTTTACTCCCCTTGATCCTCTGAACTCATTGGGAGGGGTGGTGTCAGTCACCTCCTCCGGCAAGGCGGAGTTCCACCATAGGGGCGGCGGTGCACGGCGGCAATAGGCGGGCGGAGCAATCCGGCGGTTGTTGAGCTGCCACCAAGGGTGGGTTTTGTTCCTCTCATCACGGTGGTCGTGTAGGAACAAGAATCACGTCGATCGGACGTCGGACGGCGAAGATATCTCGTCGGAAAGAAATGGGTTTTGCCGCCACTTTGGGCGGCGCATGTGGTCTCTTCCGGCGGCGTTTTGGGCGGCGCGGCACCTCGTTGGACTGAGCTCGTCGAGAGCTTTCCATTGGTGCGGGAGGTGTCGAAAACGGATGCCGAAATCTCAGACGATCTTTGAGGAGAGAGAGAGAATTTTTTAGAGAGAGAAAGTAGAGAGAGAGAGAGTTTCGAATTATGAGAGATTTTTTGATTTTTTTTATATATATACTAGGTAATTAATCTAATTACCTTAATACCCTTAGGAGAATAACGGGTGTCACAGCTCTACCCCCCTTAAAGAAATTTCGTCCTCGAAATTTCAATTCTAGTAATACTAGTAAAAATTATGATTCCACTATGATTCCAATTCTGAGTCTAAACCGTTAATGTTGTTTGTCATCCAAATTTAAGTTATCGTATTTCCACTTATTTACTTGCATAATAAATCTTACTCCTAAATCCCTCAAGAGAGTATTTCTGACAAGTTTCAACTTATAACACCGTGTAATAGTCTAAGAATCTGATCAGGCATACATATTGACCATACCATGATTCCAGTCCTTCATTGTCCATGGACTGTGATTTACAATCACATTTAAGGAGATTGCTAGAGAAATTTTATATACTTCATCTTTAGGTTCCTTTCCCTTTTTAAGTAAGGAAAAGTCAAATATATTTGATTTCATACCTCAACTAATAAACTAAAACATAATCATAAAACATATATCACATACACTTTTATTCAAAACTATACATTAAACTTACTCATAGAGATATTAAACGGAATCTCAGAGTTGCAGACAAACCCGACATATTTTTCATTAAACAGCTATCATCATGACACAAACATTCAACCCAAATAATATATTCATATTTCATATGGAATATCCCCATAACTGACTTTGGTACTTCCACATAATATTAACAGAATATTACACATTACAAACATGATACGGATACGTTTCGAGAGTACAAGGCACTCCGTATACCAGCTATCCATATCATGCATGCTTAGAGGATACAAAAACATCGATAAACAAAAGATCGGACCTTAAGAAGGATGCGTTTCGAGAGCATCAAGTACTCCGTATCCAGCCATCCCGGCATTAGGCTCAATGAATCTAAAAGATTTAACAACGACGTACCACAAGAAACACAGAATACAAGGCAAACGGTTATTCGTAACACACGAAATACGGACACACATGCCTACATGCCAAAGATAAAACAAAAAGATTACAGATGGAGATTCAAATCAATTGGCCGCTCCCGGCTTTCCCTTTCCCATTCAAGCTTGGATGTTGCAGTGTCGGATTCTGGATGTATGATTTGCATTTTATCTATCAATTCCTCAGCTGTTGAAGCAGTGACAAAGATTTGTCTCTCCGATTCTGTAGTGATGTTTTCTTCCACAGCGTAATCTAGAAATTTCAAAAGACCGTCATAAAAACCCTTTACGTTCAGCAGTCCCAAAGGTTTGGAATAAAAGCCCAACAATTGCCCACAAGCAACTATAAATATTTCCTCAAGAGTACCTAGACCACCAGGTAATGCTATAAAAGCATCAGAATTATAGATTATGTCTTTAAAATTTTTAGGGATACTCCTGACTCCTTCTCCCTTACCTATGGCTTCCTTACAAAGGTTTCCTTCAACTGGAATATGAGGCCAAATTCTTACATCAGTAGCGTCGCTAGACCTAGCTGCTAGTGCCATATTTACCATCATTTTTATACTACCACCCCCATAGATTATGTTAATCTTCTTGCATGCTAGGACTTGCCCTAAGTGATTTGCAGCTTCTAAATAAGCTTTATCTTTTCCAAGGCTGGAACCACAAAAGACACAGACATTCTTTATTTTCTTCGTGGACTGGGAGGTAGACATATTTGGTTTATAGAAGTGGTTGCTTAATGTCTGCTCCACTTAGACTTCGGGTTCTACATGAGATTTTAAAGATGAGAAATATACAAAAAGGGCTAAAGAGATAGACGAGTAGGAAATGAAAAGGTAATCCAAAGATTTAAACAAAATCTTGTGCGGATAAGAAAGTAAGATAAGGTGATTGATAGTTTACAGAAAATCTGATTCGCTTTTTGAAAAAGATTAGACTCTAATTGTATAACTTTTGACAATTGAGAACAATTTGACAGAAGACCCTCATGACACAACTGTAGACTTTTTGACAAATATACACCAAGTCTAGAAATTTAATATAAACGACAAATACTGTAGAACTTTTGAAATTTGAGACACAAATCTTGAAATATCTGGATAAGTTTTTCAAAATTCAAACATGTTACTGTACCGTATGTGACGTGTCTGATAAGATAATATATTTTATCTTATATATATATATTTAAGAAAATCATAAATTAAATAAGATATT
Source organism: Artocarpus heterophyllus (assembly GCA_025403435.1). Classification (NCBI taxonomy): domain Eukaryota; kingdom Viridiplantae; phylum Streptophyta; class Magnoliopsida; order Rosales; family Moraceae; genus Artocarpus; species Artocarpus heterophyllus. The sequence goes on along the minus strand of CM046344.1, from coordinate 17,767,306 downwards.
AACACTTACTGTATCAATCTAATAATCACAATTATTTCAAACACAAAAGCAAATATTCTGAGTAAAAGAAAAACACAAACTGTTGAACATCAGCTAAAACTGCTTCAAATAAGTAAAGACTAAATAACCTTTATAGAGCGATGACTTATTCCCCATCCAGTTTTCTTATGGCTTGACAAACAGGATCTAGAAATACCATATTCCTGAGGCGTTGTCTTTCTGTATAAAATTTAGGCCAGAGTTTAAAAATAGCTCCTTGAACATATCCACTAGGGTGACCGTGAAGAGGAGGATGGATGCTATCCAAGTTCTCCTTTGAAAGTCCATCCCTACAAAACCTTATTTTATCCTCTCTATTCGTTGACATATAACCAGGTGAAGTACATTTACCGTTACAATTTTGTCTTCCACATTTGTTACAAGTGACCACGATGGCACGAGCTCTTCTTTTCATTGCACTACGACTGGTACCTGTTCCTGGTAAACCGACATCTTGACTAAAGTCACTCGGACGGATTTTCCCCTCTATCAACATTCTCACATCACAAGGGATGCCAAAAAGCATAAGAATCCACAACCGAGTAATTCTAGCCTTGTATTTCTTTCTGAGAATCTTTTGGGAGAGTGATGGGAAATACTTTCTCATGTGTTGGTACTTTGGGTCCATGATGAGATGAAAGAAGAGTAAATAGAAAGGAAAAATTAAGATAGTAAATTGCAGAATCCTAGAATTCCTTCTTCTTTTAGAGGAAAAGAAGAATTTCTAGTGAAAAAGAAGAGGATTTGCGATTTAGAGAGAAAATAACAAATTAAGAGAGAAAAAGTGAACTCGGAGAAATAAGCTCCTATGCACAGTAAACGTATATGTAAACAATGATTAAACCACTGTATATGACACGTATAGAGACCACGTGGGAGAGACAGTGTGAATCAAACTGATTTAGGATTTGAACTAGGCCCAAATGTTCTAAGTTGAAAATGGTCAGGTTGTTTCGGGCCTTAACACATTTAGAACGAGTTAAATAACAAACATAAAATTGAAAACCAATTCGTATGAATCTTAAACCCAATTCAAAGTCCACTATAGATAAGTTAACTATGAACAACAAATCTAATTTAACGACAACAAGGATCTTCTTGAATGATCCAGCAACTCAAATAATTTTGTTTTAATCAAAACCTTATTGAATAATACACACACCCATATGTTATTCATAATACTTAACATCTATCAATGGATTCATCATCATTACTACCAAGGGTTTAGAATGCGACTAACCTTGAAATCAATACGATTTACGTCTTTCAACGTAGACCATATCAACGAACAAAGACACTTGATGTTACTACTTAAGAACATCTACAATCCCCACAATTCTACTCATACAATATATAATTTCCTCATATAACAAAACCTTAGGTAACCAAAGGATTCACTGATACACTTAAATACAATGTACGTAACAAAATATTCCAATTTTGAGATTCATGCATTCTAGACTTTACACAGTCTCAACAGACCAAAAGTTTAACATTTATCTCTCTCAAGATTCAATACCATGATTCCCAACTTATATCATATTCCTCAAATATATAGAACTTTTAAGAAAAGATATTGACACTTATGTGCTCCATCGAATCCACACATAATCATTACTTAGGTTTGAATCAATTACGAAAAATTTGGCATATCTATGTCAAACTTTAAAATCAATAAATCAAGCCTTATATTTCTTATTGTTTTTCACGAGACAAAAGGCTTTTAAATCCTCGTATCTATACGAATTTCTCATCGTTTATACGAATTAAATATGCTTATAGATCCAAATATTATACGAATCTCTCATAAGCATTCTACTTATAAACTCATTCCATATAATTATCATTCCCTCATAACTATTAATACTTTCCTTCTATGTAATTATTGTACTCATATAACCATTAGTATTTTCATTCTATGGCCTTTCCATGTTACATCCTTCTAGACTGTATAAATCAATGTGAAGGTTCATTTTGATGATGACAATAAAAATTCAGCTTCAAAACCATCTCAAAAATATATTTTTTTAAAGTGGTGCTACACTCCCTAGGTTAACCGAACCTAGGCTCTGATACCAAAAATTCTGTAACGCCCCTATATGGGGGTTAACAGTTTTTAATGAGATAAAATAAAAATAAATAATAAAAGTAAAACCTTAAAAATAAAATTTGCCCGGGACTTAAATGAAAACTCTCAACTCAAAAATAAAAATATAAACGATAAATAAACCACAGTTTTAAATGTAGCACCTTAAATTTAATAAAATAAACTGTTGTCATCATCATTTTAACCCTCAGCACATTATAATACAGTCACAGAAAGTAACAATTGATGCTTACATTATCATGAAGAACATTCTCAACGATTGCAGCAGTCCCAATGTAATATAGTTACATCACTTCCTCAACTATATTTCTCGTAGCCACCTCACACTTAGTGAGTCCTGAAAAGATATAAACATAAGGGTATGAGCAACACTATGCTCAGTAGAGAAAGCCATTACTCACCTTTAGGTTTTTATCATTACCACATTAAAATCTGCATGGTTAGTAAGTCACATCATATTCCAGATTATGAGGTTTATTATGATCACATCTTATGGATACCGTAGTTAATCATTACCAAGTGTCATAATTACACATTTATACAAATATTACCAATCATCATTGTTCCTAGGTATCCATGTTAAATTGAGTATCACTCAACTCATCGAAACCCAAATGGGCGCACTTGATCACCCTATAAACATTCCAAGGGTGTTCCGGTGAGGGGACATCAAGCCCCGAGTCCTCACCAAATCGATTCCTGTACAGTGTGTTCTGGGACTTTCAACCCAAGGAAGCGTCATCGCCTTCCCCCTACTTTACCTTTTAGGGTATTCATGCCCAAGGACGTAACCGTCGCCCTTTTCATGTCTCACAATTTCTCTATATTGAATCATTATCAATAGAGTTAGTTTTCCTAACCATGCTTCTCAATTTATAACATGTGTCAATTCATTATGTTCCTCGCCGTACAATACAAGACGAGTCTATGTCATAGTTTCATATGTGATAATCATATAACATCAGTTCAACATAGATATATATATATTGCGGCAAAACAATCAATTTTAATTCTATAAAAACCTCACAAAAGATGAGTAATAGAATCCCTACCTTTCAAGCTTATCAACAGTCTCTTAATCCTGGAATCAATTAACGTTAGCTCCATACTCCCTTGATCTTGAACTCCAAGCAAAACAGATCCAGTTGTATCTCGCTGTATCTACGAAGCATCCTCTGTAGTGCTCCTCGAGCGACTATGAATGGCTAGGAATGCTTCCTGGAGATCATACATTCTTGAAAACGTCATTCTGGACTCCGATACTGCTGTTTGAATCGCCTCGATTCGCGTGCAGTCGGTACCGGATGATTTTCATCGGAGTGGAATTTGCTCGAACGGAGGTCGCCATTGCATCCAGAGCATCGAAACGAGTCAGGAGGCGGTCTCGGATCTTCGATCGGAGGTCCGGATCACAAAATCCCATTTTGGCCTTTGACCGGCCGTTGACCGGCGTTGACCACCGTTGACCGGCGTTGACCGACTTTGACCGTCGTTGACCGGCGTCAATCGGGGTCCGTTGGCAGCTGGGCTCGGGCCTACCCCCCCTAAATCGACCCTTCTGAGTCCAATGGCGGGGTCAATTTCACCCAATTCTGCCTCTAACATAGCGGGTCGTGAAGTACAACGTCGGTAGAAATGGATGAGCTCCGATCTTGATTCTCCGACGATGGAAACCTGAAATTGGCTGAGGGCTTTTGCTACCCATCCTCCTATGAGCATTTCCCCTCATCCAATTTGAAGAAACGTGGCTGGGAAGAGCCAAAACGGAGACTCCCGCGGCGGTTGACGGCGGCGTTGGCCGTTCTCCGGCGAAACCGGCTCCTTCCGTGCAATTGATCGAGGGGTTTTACTCCCCTTGATCCTCTGAACTCATTGGGAGGGGTGGTGTCAGTCACCTCCTCCGGCAAGGCGGAGTTCCACCATGGGGGCGGCGGTGCACGGCGGCAATAGGCGGGCGGAGCAATCCGGCGGTTGTTGAGCTGCCACCAAGGGTGGGTTTTGTTCCTCTCATCACGGTGGTCGTGTAGGAACAAGAATCACGTCGATCGGACGTCGGACGGCGAAGATATCTCGTCGGAAAGAAATGGGTTTTGCCGCCACTTTGGGCGGCGCGTGTGGTCTCCTCCGGCGGCGTTTTGGGCGGCACGGCACCTCGTTGGACTCAGCTCGTCGAGAGCTTTCCATTGGTGCGGGAGGTGTCGAAAACGGATGCCGAAATCTCAGACGATCTTTGAGGAGAGAGAGAGAGAATTTTTTAGAGAGAGAAAGTAGAGAGAGAGAGAGTTTCGAATTATGAGAGATTTCTGATTTTTTTTTATATATATACTAGGTAATTAATCTAATTACCTTAATACCCTTAGGAGAATAACGGGTGTCACAGAATTACAATAATATATTCTTAATTAATTAACAAAAAGGACAAAAATTTACAATATGAGAATACCAAATATCATGCACGTGCATAGAAAATAAAAAAAAATATTGTAATAAAATTTTCATTGAAAATCATGTCATTAAAACTAATTGAAAAAAAAAAGCATATTAATGATAAAAGAAAACTTATACAATAAATTCATTTTTTTTAATTATATAGTTATTGATGATAAAAGAAATAATTTGTTAATGTAATAAAACAGAATTAATAATATAACAATTAATTATAACAAAGATGGATTATACAACTACTAACCTAAAAGCAAATATAATACATCAAATAGTTAACACTACACACATGTATAACATATCAACAACGTGATGGATGGTGAAATTGCTAGAATTAATTTTACATGAGAAAAAAAAAATTTAATGAAATGATCAAAAGCCAACAGAAATACCAATCTCAAAGAAGGAGTGTGCAATTGATATAAAACTGTATTCAATAATAGATAAAGTAGACATGTCCTTAGAATTATAAGGGAGAATGACTATACAACATAAACATTAGTGAAGATATAAGCACAATATACCTTTCAAAAGGAGAAGTGATTGAACCAAAGAGCAATCAACACTTGTAAAAGCTCACAGACAAGAGACTCGTGCTGATAACGTATTATAAAACAAAGCAAAGTATAACATAAGACTAAAAAGAACAATAGAGAAAGACAAGAGAAAATTAGAGACAAAACAACTTTCTATACTTTTTCTTGTGAGGGATTGAACTTACAAGCTTAGTACAACTACTATTTATAGGCCAATTCATCATACTAGAGGTAATGGTAATAGACATAACTTACATAGGTTTCATATACAATTAAAGGAGACATAATGCACAATATTAAGAGGGATTTAATGGGGTGATAATGTGGTCTAAATGGTAATAAAATTGTTTGCATGTAACTCATGGAATACCAAGAGGTGGCATCTTGTTTGCATGTAACTCATGGAATACCAAGAGGTGGCATCCACACATACTTGATTCACAACAAAAGAGACTTTTTCAAAAATTTTATATAAATTAGAGTTAATAATTGGGAAAAGTCAAAAATTGAAAAATTACATAGCAAACATTGAAAAACGTTTCTAGTTTTTCCCACTTCTAAAAAATCCATTTATTTATTTTTTATAAATAAATTAAGGGTATGTTTATCAAAAATGTTATTTGCAGTATTTATCAAAAATGTTATTTGAAGTATGCTAATTAGGCCCTTTCATTTTTTTTTTTAGAGAAAGGAGTCATTATTTTCTTGTGAAAAAGAGTGGTTTGATGTTTAAAAAAAGTTTTAATATTCAAAAACATTTGAAGAGAGATTTAAAAAAAAAAAAAAATTTAAGAGTGCTCTACTTTTATTGGCTGATTTATGCTTGATATTTTGATTTGAAGAAAGGACTTTCAAGCATAACTAGGGGATTTATATTGGTTATCTTAATTTTTTTTAAAAAAATTAATCTACTAACGCCTAAAAAATAGGTTATTGTTATTATAAGTTTCAAGAAGTGAGATCCTAATCAACCTAAACATGTGGGGGCCTTAAACAATTGCTTAGGGCCTAGGGGTTGAGCCTAATATGAAAAATATCACATCACATGCATGTGTTTAGGACTCTGTTTGTCAAATCCTTCTCCAGTTTAAAAAAGTTTTCTAAAAATAGAAGGCATGAATATTTTCGCAACAATTATCATGAATATTTGTCCTCATAATTTGTTAAATAAAAAATTAAAGGAAAGAAAGCAAATGAAGTAGCAGTGTTTACCGAATTTGCAAATCCATTCAATCCAATATAATTCGAGAGATTAGATTGGATTGAGATGATTTTAGATTGGCAACGAATTGGGAATTTTCAATTCAAATGTGGTAAAATATCTCTCACTTTATATAGTTCACAAATCGAATTATTAATATCTTTTTCTCTTGTGAGCTTTAGAGTTGTCCTTTCATCTTCCCCTTCTTAGGGTCAAGTCTAACATCACCGACTGGTCGTCGAACTCCTGACCTTTCAGACGATGGCCAAGATGTGAAGGTTGATCCGGTTGCTGAAGGGTGTGGTTCGTTGACATTTTGTGGTGGAGATTCAATGTGGCGTTAGTGTATCCAATCACTTGTTTGGCAGTCCACTATGGGTGTATGGACAAATGAGCTGGTGGTGACATAATTTTAGAGTCGAGATCTCCTTGGCGTTACAGACTTCTTGTTGGGCTGTGCTTGGCATGGGGTACTTGGTGTCAGAGATGAATGCTCATAGGCCTTCATCCATGTGAGGTGTGGAAGCTTTCTGGGAGGCCCATGGCAATGGGAGATTCAATGTCTATTTTGGGGTCTCTCGTGCTTTGTGTTGTGGTGGTGGGCTCGCTGTTAGCGGCCCTCTTTGTTGGTTGAGGATGTTTGTGTTTTCTCAAGTGCATTTCTTTTCTTTTAATAATGGTGTTGATGCTTTCGCCTTGTTCGTATTGTATTTTATTGTTTCATTGTGGATTTAGATTTGTAACAATAGAAGTGGCTTCCCCAACTTTCAGTTTAGATTGTCTCTTTGCCATATTGGCAGTGACCTTTCTAGTTTAGGTCTCTTAGTCTCGGTAAATTAGAGATTTCTATCGATTGTGGAGGCTTTGTTGAAACAACCATATGTGTGCTTGATTGCCTCTTCAGTATTCCATTGCTAGAATTTGGTGCACAATTAACCCCTTCGTACATTCTTTAGAATCTACTATTAGGCCATTCGAGCTAACATTAATGTGTGTACTTCTCTGATTTAGAATGCAAAATATATATATTTATATGCTAAGTTTATGACCAAACTCTTAATGCCCCCCTCATTCCCCACCCCTATGAAAACACTGTCTAATATAACGTTATGTTAAAATAAACGAACAAAAAATAGCACTTTCTAAATAGAACCAATCCTTACAACTTAAGTTTTAGTCTATGAATCCGTGTAATTCAATTTGCGAAACCAAATGCTTTTGGATTGAATTGAATTGAGTTAGGGGACTCATGGATTAATAGTGGTTGGGAATTTTTTTTATCCAAAATAGCAAGTTAAAATACATATTGACCCTTAATCTCTATAATTCAAATTGTAAACGCTACTATTCTAATGTGCTAGGTCGTTTGTAATTGCTTATGCTATTTTGATAGAATAAAATTCATTTCTCCCAAAATAACTAAACTATTTTCTTTCTTTTATTTTTTTTTAAATTACTTTCTTTTCTCTTATTATCAACTTTCATATTTCAAATTTATGCTATTTATGCATAATTTTTATTGATAGAAATTTTTTTATTAAAAAAATGTCCTAAACATGCATAAAGCAAAGCTAGAAAGAATAAGAAAAATAGAAAAAGAATTCAAAATGTGAAATATGTTTAGGTTTTTTTTTCATGGTCATAATCAACCTTGACCTGAAAAAAATTTCAGATGGTTAAAGATATGACATATTTTTTTAAGTTAAAAAATAAAAGGTATAAATAAATGTAAGTATATGGATGTGATATAGTTTAATATTTAGAGTATTTTTTCAATAACTTAAAAATACAAGGCATAAAGATGAATTTATTTTATTATTATTATTTTTTTTGCCTAAGGCTGAAGTTGTCGTTTCCTTATCTACACGTCAACCACGCAATGCTCCCTTCTTTGGTTCCTTTCAAAACGACAACAACGTTTTCTTCGTCAAGCCAACGACAAAACAACAAAAAATTCCCTCTTGTACCAACCTCACCGGACTCCATAGATAGTATACCTCTCCCTCCCTTGCTCTCTCACTCTCTACTGTATGAGAGCAATAAGGCCGCCATGGACGACCTTCCTCTGCAGAAAATCGCAATCTCAGGACCAACCCTAGCCTCCATGATCCAACGCTTCTCATTCTCTCCTGGCGCCGTCGACGGTCTCCTCTTCGGTCACGTCACGCACGTCGCCCCCTCAAACCTCCCCGACGACGTGCCCTCCTTAACTGCCTGCGATTCTTCTTCCCCTCTCGTCGCCACCATCACCGGATTCATCTGCTCCGGTTCCATTAACAGCTTCTACGACTCCACCGGCCGAATTGACTCTCCCTCTCTGACGGGCCTTCTCGGCGATTCCGACGAAGAACATCGCAAAACCCTAATCGGTTGGTTCTCCGGCCGCCGGAAAACTTCTCTCCGCCCTTCCCTCAGAGAATTCTCGGTCACGGCGTCTCTCTCCTCGAGAAATGATCTCTCTTTCCCCGTCAAGAACGCTCCAGTCGTCACCAGTCTCTCGCCGTGCTTCTTCCTCCTCCTCGGTTCTCCGGCGCAGGACCAAGCGATTCACACGCACGAGTATCGCGCGCACCAGTTCCGTTCTTCGACGAAGTCGTTCGAGCCGAAATCGATCGACATTGTCAATATCGGACCTGCATTTCGCGGACATTACGGATCTTTCATCCCTAACTCTCCGTTTCCACATTTTCCTTGTGATTTAAGGACGTCGCCGATGAGCGAGGACCGGAAGGACGAGGGTTTCAGTCGGATGAAGCAGGTGTCGAAGGTTCAGAAGGAATTGGACTTCTGCGCCGAGGGTTTGGAGGTTGGGAATTTGCGGAGGCTGATGGGAATGGAGGCTGTGAATTACACTGCTGGAGTGGAAGATTTGTACGAGAAGATGCTCGCGAAGATTGAGAATTTGGCAAGACTCGTGGAGAAGAGTTCTGCCAAGGTTCTTGAGCAGGTGAGCTACCTTAACAGCTGTGGAACATGTGAAAATGCATCAATTTTTGGGAGACTTTTTGTTGAATTTGATGTTTTGTTTTTAAGGATTCATTTACATGGTCAATTGCAGGTTTGGCTTTATTTTATTTTATTTTTTATCGAAGTATATCTTCTTTCGCTAATGCTAAATGATGCTATGACTTTCATATGGAATTTTCTCCTGGTTAAATTTATTTTTATTTTGACTGTATACTTCTGTTGTATGCAACTTCCTTTGTTTTTTTTTTCTTATTTCTTTTTAATTGCAAGTATAACTCTTGCATTTGTTCCTTGAGAATGGAGAAATGTGTGTTTTGTTGTTAATAAAATAAAATTCTTGTTTGTCTGCAAAATTTAGCAGGAAAATCATAATAGAAAGTTAAAGTGCAAAGTTGCCAGATCTGCTGGGTTGGAACAGGGGCGTGAATTTTAATTGTGGTCTTTGTTTTTGTGATATCAGGTAATTTCTTGTCTTTAATTTTTTACTTTAATTTATCTGCTTTTTTTTTTAATGAAACAATCAGCCATTATTGGTTAAGCTTCTGTCGTTTTAGATTACAGCCATGCTATGATTTGATTGACATTTTGTGATTATCTGCGACTGAAAATGATCGAATGGTGAACAATATATGATTATCTACGACTGAAAGTGACCCTATGCTTGATTAAATAAAAGGCTTGGAGTTGGAGAAATGCATTTAAGTGGTGTTGATTAAGTTTGAATTTGATATTATCATCTCTGAACACTATACTTTATAAACGATTCATGGTTATTCTTTTTGGCATACCCTATGCTTGATTCGAAGAAAGGATTGGAAAAATGCATTTAAGTGGTGTTGGTTAAGTTTGTATCTGAATCCTATCACAGTATCACTTAACATAAAACTTTATAAATGTACCTTGTTCATTTTTTTAATCTGATAACGGCATCTGTATTTGAATAATTTTCTTTAATCATTTAAAGACATAATGGTGGCAATTGACAATTGTCACATAGTTTTATGAGGCCCTAGAAAGGAGGGGACGGGTCCAGGATACTCTTCATTGTGATATCCATGTCTATGCAAAGTCTCCCTAGCTTCAGTTATCAATAAATGTAAAAAAAGGAGCCCTAGCGTATTGGGTTGCTAGAATTTACATAATACTTTCAGGCTTGGTCATCATTTATTCTCGCATCGCAATTAGAGGAGATGGACAAACTTCCAAAATGCAACCATTCGCTTGTTCACCATTGTTGACGCCTGATTGTGTGGGTATGTATAAAATTATGAGTTGTGTCAGCGTATTTGTTCTTCCATATGTATTTGTGGGAAGAGAAATGAAAAAAAAAAAAAAAATTCACAGGAAGTTGAAAAGGTTGTTCTTTAAGCAATACGTTATGCTCTAGGATTTGCTTGTGAATATCAGCAATCCTTTTGGAATATGACAATAAGTCTTCCTAATTGTATGGATGACTATATCCACATATGGGACCGTTTATCACCACAACGAAGTTGATAGACTCAAGCACAAATTCAACTAAGCTAGAAATAGAGCAATAAGAATTTAGGGAATTAGATCGATCACTTTTATTGAATTCTCAAATTACTGATATAGAAACACACAGATAGGTGGTTTTTTGGGAGAACCACTGCACTCCTAAAGAAGAAAAGAGAAATTATTTCAGCAAAATGATCGATAATGCTCTCACACTTCAGTCATGACTTTATTCCTGTTCTCCTCTAACTGCCTAACCGAATACTCCCTCATGCCCATTCCAACTTTCTGGGTTCAACTCCCACGTCACCACTTCCCCTCCCAACCTGTCACCCTGCCATCTCGGCTGACCTCCATTGTCCTCCTTGGAACTTTCTTCGTTGGACCTACAGCATCCTTTTGGCTGGCCATGCTAAGTTCCAACTCAGCTGCTTCCTTGGCACTTCCCACTGGACCTGCTTCAGTATTATTCTTCTGGGCCCGACGCACATATGTAAAAAGTAATGGAGGCCTAGCAGGCCCATCAGAAGTACCAAACGTCTCCACCCTGTGTTTATTATGTTGCTTAGTTTTATTAGTCTTAGTGTAGGAACTTAAGAGGAGTATTCAACATTCTCTTGATCTTTTTTACATCTTTTAATGAAAACAGTCTCTGTACATCTCTTGTTTCCGGTCCTGTGCTCTTATTTTCCTATGTTACCCTATAACAAAAGCGATGTACTTCAGTTTCATGGTTTTTCTCATGTTACCCTATAACAAACACACTGTGCTTTAGTTTCATGTTTTGTCGATATATATTCCACTTCTTCATCTTGTTTTATGTTGTTTACATTTTGGTGTTGTATACCCAATCCAATGCACAACATTCTTTCCCTGAATTTTCTTCGCCCCACTTGTTCGGGTTTTCACTCTTTCCTGTTTTTCTCTGTTTCTTGCATGGCTCCCACCCCATTTTTTTTTTCTTCCCTTGCTTTTTTTAGTCTTGCAGTACTACTACTATAGAATTGATGCCTTTTGTTTTAAAGTAGATCTTATCCAGCTTCTTCCAGGGAGATCGTATTCTATTCCTGTGCTTCTTATAGTATTGTTTGAGCTTTTCCTGCTTGCACTTCAGCAGTTGCATGTCACGAGGATGGTACTTATGTAATTATTATTGAATATTTCTAATACCAATCCAATATTGAACTAGGAAATTGAGCTGTGAAGTTAGTTAACCATGCTTTCAGAGTATATCAGTCACCTTAAAGAATGATTAGTTTGCCAGAAGATCTTAATCTGCTAGAACCATGTGTAACTGTTAGTACGTTTCCTCTTCATCCCCTGTTATGCTAGATTTTGCCTTCCAAAATTGGAAATTTATCCTTGAAATTACTGCTGTCTTTGTCTCACTTTTTTGTGTTCTTTTTCTCCCTTGAATCACTGAATGCAGACAAGTCGTTTCTGATCTTCTTGTTGCTAACTTAAACATCTGGGAGTCATGACATTGCTCCGGTTGCAGTTGGGCACTTAGCGTATTTCTGGAGAATATTACTGGGGGAACCGTAGATCCTTCGTTTCTATTCAAAGCTGATCTGAATATTTTGTATTTGTTAATCTTGAAGGTACGGACGGCTTGACGCTGCCTCCTTCCAAGTATATGGTGGAGTTCCTATATCACCAGTCCCCGCTTTTGCTATTTTTCTTTTTCTTCAGAAAATACTATTGTAAAAGGGAAAAGGGAAGCCAATGCATTGATAATCAACGTTTGTCTTGTCTTCCATTAACATTTACCATCCTGGTGCCTTTTGTTTTCCTTTATATATATATATATATATAAGTGTGGTTTTAATGGTTACATTTCTAATAGGTACTGTAATTATTAATCGTGTGATATGAATCAGACAGTTGCAATTAATTGGGTAGTTGGCAAAAGAAATTTATGATTTTTAAAGAGATTGAATTCTTATCACGTCATTAATTGTTATTAAAATAAATCCTTATTAAAAATGTACCATTAGAAACATAACCATTGAATAGATTAAATTCTTATCACGTTATGTCATATAAATATATATTAATGTTATGAAAATAGAAGATATAAAACCTTTAAAAACGAAGAGAGAGAGAGATTCTTAGTTTTTTGATGAATCAAGTTCATCAAATGGAGACGCGTCTCCATATTTATAATAAAAATTTTTGGTACCATGTAATACTATTTACATGATAAAATTACTATTATTCAATATTTTCAGGTGGTGTCTTTTACTTTGTTACATTTGTATAGTGAAAAATGTGGTAGACAACCATAGATTTAGACTTTGTCCACCAAACTTAGACCTTTGTTTATAACACTCTTCCAAGTCCACCATTTACAACCCAATAGGATAAAAATTTTAGCGAAGGAAAAAAGAGTATATTATTCTAGTATATGTGTTCCATGCTTCCTCGTTATTAACCATACTACGAAAACTCTGTAGGATGAAACCATGGCAAGGAAAAAAAGAGTATAGCTAGTTTAAACTCCTCCCCTTAAGTTGCAACAGTAATTCCTGAGGACAAAAATGTCAATGTCGTCGAGGTTTTGATTTACGGCTAATATTGTGGATCTATCGTCGATGTCGTCGAATATTTGGGGAAATATAGGGCCGGCAATACGGATTGCGACACGACGACATGACACGAATCCGATACTTTTTTTGCGGGTTAGTGTCGAAAAATTTGACCACGAGTTATTTTAGTGTCGATCCTAAACTGACCCGTTAAAAAACGGGTCGTGTTCGGGTCAATTCGTCTGACACTAAAATGACCAATTTCTGACCAGTATTTAATTTATTAACTTTTAAAAAATTAATATTATTTCAAATATAATATAAGCCCTTAAAAGATCAAACTCTACCTCTCTTATCACTCATCTTCTTGTTGAAGTGGTATGAAACTCTTCTAACTTTATATATTTTTTTAATATTATATATATTAATGTAGGCGGGTCATAGGCGAGTTGCGGGTCACAATCGGGTTACTAATAAAAAATGGGTCGTGGGTCATTATTTTTTAACATTGTGCATAAGGAACATGTTGATACGGGTCGTGTTCGTGTCAACCCGTATCAAAACGGGTTGTGTTAGGGTTGGGAATTCTCAACCCATTCGTGTCACAAGTTGGGTTAGTGTCGACCTAATTTTTGTAAAAATTAACTCTAACCCGACACTAACCCCACTGGCCAACCCGTTTTGCCACCCCTAAGGAAATATAGATATCATGAGAAAAACTTGTAATTTTTTCTTAAAACTTTGCATAATGTTAAAATAATCAATATAACTTAATTTGAACTAAGTCAATAACATAATTAATACAATATTGATCTAATATGAGAGCTATGTTGCTTATTATAAAAGGATGCTATCATTATATATTGATTATGTTTCTAATATTATTTTACACAATATTGATCTAATATGAGAGTTATATTGCTTACTATAAAAGGATGCCATCATTATATATTGATTATGTTTCTAATATTATTTTACATATTCATTACAACCAAGGTACAATAATATAATAGAGTATATAAAAACTACCATTAAACATAATGAAGTACAAACAAATTTTAGATGTTTTAATACCCAAAAAAGAGTTCCTAGCTGACTGGAAAGCATTATATAGGTGTCGATCTTGATCTAAACAATACATCTGTTAGGATATTACCCTTGCATAGTTTTAGATATGTCACATGTATGTTTATTGATATCTTCTTAATCCATGAATTAGATAAATAATTTATTTAACTTGACGAGTAGTCTTCATGGAGTTGTAATAATATTTCAATACTAATTAATGGTAGAAGATATATACGTATATCAAAGAAACCTTTTTGGTTTTGTACTTCTGAACTCATCCAGGTTTAAGAATTATAAAGAATATTATAATGACCATAAGAATTTTTGTTAATTTCAAAGCTCATAGAGTCAAAACTCAAGGCAACAGAATCCTCATCAATTTGACTCATTTGAATTGTGTCATGTCTTCTTATATGTTGCTTTATAATTACTCCAATTCCCTCACATGCTGCCCTACAAGCTTGATCTTTTTCTTGTATGGTATTTGTAATTTTTTCTTCTCTAGTAAATGAACTCAATGGTCTTGGATTGGACATTGTACTTCCCCTTCTTTCATAGTTTTCATTATTATTATCATCACCACCCCACCATCATGATCATTATCATTGTTGTCGGTATCGTAACAAAATTTATGTGCTCCATGAAGAGCAATAATTAGAACTAGTAGACAAAAATAGTAAAATGTAGCACACATATCTATATGTAACAAGACAAGGCTTTAGAGTAGAGTTATGAATTATTCATTTTAAAAGTAAAATTTATTTAGAAACTAAATAAGTCTTAATAAATAATTTTTAGTTGTCTTTGGGTTAAAAATATTATTCATATTTTATTGAAAAATAATTAAAAAAGTCCTACAATGATTTTTGTATAAAAAATAAACTTTTCCTGGACTTTTTGGATATTTTATGGAAATTTTTGAAAATATCTTGAATTTTTATAGATATTCGTGGATATAATGAATATTTGTGGATATTGAAGATATTTTACGAACATCCCGTAAAAGAAATCTTTCCCCCACATATCTATATCGAGACTTCAAAATATGAATATTGTCGTGAAAATATTGACAATATCGTAGACATTTTCATCCTTGATTATTCCTTACAAATCTCTCAAATGACGCATTCTGGTATTAGCACAAATTGTTTAAAGTTGATGTCTCATTCCGATACTTTATTCATAAAAATAAGATATATATAAATATATATTCAGTTTTTATTATAAACAAAAGTCTAAGTTGGATGGACAAAAGCCTAAATCTGTGACCGTCCATCACACTTTTCTGTGTACAAATATAACAAAGTGAAAATTATGTATAGTTATTCACTGACTGAAAATAGTGATGAATAGTAAAATTATTATGTAAATAATACTGCATAGTATAATTTTTTTATTTATTATAAATATGAAGACGCCTATCTCCATTTGATGAACTTGATTCAACAGAATATTAAGAATCTCTCTTGTCGCTTCTTTTATCTCTTTCAACCTTTCAGTTTCATTTCTTCTAGTTTCATTATAGTTTTATTCCCCTATGATTGTCGTTACGAGCAGCTTGTATTGTGTGACCGCTAAATACGGTCTTTTGTGAATCATGTCTTTCGGGTTAGCCCTTAGAGTCTCTTGTACGGTTGTGCCGGCCCAGCTGGCAAGATTAGGCAGGTTACCATTATCATTTTTCAAGGGATGAGAATGTTGGTTAAAACTATTTTTATTACAACATGTAAGAGTTTTATATTGTAATAATTTTTTTATTATTATTGTAACATATGAAAATTTTATACTATTTATAACTAAGTTTATGGTAAAAACCTTCAATCAAACAGCCACTAAAACTTACGTTCAGTGTACAAAGTGGTATGAATTCTGAAAGCTAACGTTTCAAACAGATGGGATTTACATTCAACAAGAAACAAAACTACAAACAGTTAAATAAGATCCGGACAACGCAGAAGAAAGCACTTTTAAAGATTGAAAATTCACGTGCCAGATCGGTATTAATAGCCCGTTCAAAGATTGAAATTTCACGTTTTTTAATAGCCCATTTGGGAGACTGTTGAATAACATTGGTTCAAACTAATTTTTGATTCAAATTTTATAAAAAAAAAAGTTGTAACAATTTTGATTAAAATTATAAAATATAGTTTTGATTGTGTTTTTAAACAAGCTATGTAATAATCGGGTAAAAGTGGACCTTAACATTATTCTTTTTTTATTACCCTCATTTCCTTAGTTGCAAAGTTCCATAGTTCCTTGGGTCGTTTTGGAGATGCAAATAATCCTTTGTACGTCTCAATTTTTTCAGCAGGAGTGAAAAAATTGAGACGTGCAAATAAGAAAATGGTTTCAAATGGAATTGTGTAAAATCATTGGGATAAGATTGGAATCTGAAAACGCCAAAAAAATTAAAGAAACAACCTTACACGGCAAGCCAATCAACGTGTAGTATAGAGGGGGGTTACGGTAAAAGAGAGTCATTAAACTAGCCGTAAGCAATGACATCATATTCACATTCAGGCTCTGCTTCTGGTAACGGCTGCTGGAATTTCCAGAAACAACGGAGAAGTGTGAACGGGACTCCATAAAAGAAAAATAAAATAAAATAAAATAATTGAAAAAAAGCTGTCACCTCCTTCGTTCCTGAGACAATCCAAGGTTTGTGTCTTGTGGATCCTCTCATAATCACTGCAACGACATGAACATGATCCAAACGACTTCTCTTGTTCCCCTTTCAGTAGAAAAGGCTTCTCAATCCCCTATAAAAGCATACACACTCTTCTTTACTCCCTTTCGGCCTTCCGAACGAGGCAAAATTAGAATTAAAAAAAAAAAGAAAAGGGAAGAACACAAAAACCCCAGAGGACAAACTATTGTATAAGTTGTTTGGATTTTCCCAAACGAGAGTTGAGGGAGAAAGATATTAACCCAAGAGAATGAAAACTGAGCCTGTTCAAAAGTAAGTTCATTTTACTTTTAGTGTTTTTTTTTTTTTTAACAAATGGTTTCTTTAAGTTTGTCATGTATCTGTTTCATTGCAGACCATATGATAATTTATGGCTAAATTATACTTAGCAACCACACCTAGTTACGTTTCTCAACCAAAGGTTTGGTTATGAACGAATAACTCGCGCCGTCTAAAAAGATGAGCTTCTTTTGAGTTGATTTCAGGAGCAGAAAACCAAGGAAGAGAAGAAATGGAAGTGAATCAATGGTGGATAATCTAGCAAAGTGGAAGGAGTACAACAGCCAACTTTGTTCTCTAGAAGGAGGAGAAGGGAGTCTCAAGTCACCTGCCAAAGGCTCCAAAAAAGGTTGTATGCTTGGAAAAGGAGGACCTTAAAACTCAGAGTGCAATTACAGAGGAGTTAGGCAGAGGACTTGGGGAAAATGGGTTGCTGAAATTCGAGAACCCAATTGTAGAAAAAGCGCCAAAAATAGTAAAAAAGGAAAAAGGCTCTGGCTTGGAACTTTCTCTACTGCACATGAGGCAGCTCTCGCTTATGATGAGGCTGCAAAAGCGATGTATGGCCCTGTGGCTATCCTTAGCTTCCCCGACTACCCTTCAGATTCTACTCACCAGCTCACTGTGTCAGCTGAAACTGCAAGAGTTTTGGATCCGGCCCGGTATATCAGCTTCGACGGCGGAACTGATTCCGTGCAGAATAAGCCCTTGAATACAGAAACTGTGATTTCCAATGTCTGTAATAGCTGTGCTGATAGTTGTACCAGCTTGCAAGATGAGCACGAGAACATGTGTTACCATCCGGTTCTTGATTTTGACATTGCAAATGATGTTAAAATGCCGGAGAAACGAGAAAATTCTTGCGGCTCCATCGCTTCATCCAGCAGTCCAAATTCCTTGCAAAATTGGGCAGTGGATGGAACGTTAGGCATTGATTACTATTGGGACAATTGCTGTGGAACTGTGCCTTCCATCTTCCATCTTTCCTTACAAGCAGCAGACCAAAAATGGTGATCTTTCTATGAGCTTGAACCATACGGAGGAAACACGTCTGAGTTCGATTAACGAGTTCAATTTCTTGAGGCCAGGTTATGATTTTGGTTTATTGGAAGAGAAATGGAAACTTGACATATGGTTCCCGGAAAAGCGATTGTAAATGTTTGCAGCAATTCTTCAAGAGCTGAGACCAGTTGCCATCAGATTTTAGTTTATGCTCTGTGTGTTGAGGCAATGACCAAAATATGCACTTTTATTAGCTAATTGGGGGCTTCACACTATTGCGTTCTCGAAATTCAAGAGCTTCTTGTTTTCTTGGATCATTTCATGGTTGGGGTTTTTAATTAAATTTTGATCTGTCTTTTTGTTGCTTGGCATCATATTGGGAATTCTAGGAATAATACGAGGTGAAGAGACTTTGTGGGATCATGCAACTTGTTAGCGTAGTTGAAAATTTTGGTGCTCTCCAACTGTATTTTATGTTTCGCATACTTTGTTGGGTCATGCCACTTTTGAGCAGAGTGGAAAATTTTGGCATTCTTCCAATGTATTCTATTTTTCCCTCACTGATCTGAACTTTGTAATTTTGTGACGTGTTGTTGGATCGAGATAGGAAAGATTCCAATGGATTTTTTTTAGTCGAAATAATCAACTATTTGGATTGTCTTGCTAGAAAGGGCATGTAATTATGAGTTTTGTATTGTCCCCAAACGTCGAAACAAATTATCATCTCTACCTATAATTATCAAGAGCTTGAACTATAGAGGTCCATTTGGTCCCCTTTGTTAGTTCATAAAATCTTATAACGATACGACGTGCTTTTCTAATAATTGGTGACTTATGTCAGATTTATTAGATTGGTTGTGTGACGACCCGCCTTTTCGGGTAGTCACTTTACTTGCTTAAATATCATTACTTAAACAGTAATCTTATTTACTTAGTAAGAAAAATACTGAAATAATTTTTTTTCTTTAAACAAACGTATTTAAAAACTGTTGCGACATTTGTCGCTATTCAAGTTGAGATTTTGCTCAACACTTGACTTTAAAAGTATTTCAAATCGTTTCTTAAAACTCAATAAGAAACATTTACTAAAACATAACTTAAGACTTAACTTTATAATTATATTAAACAGTTCGTAAACTGTATCTTAAAACTTTGAAAACATTTCTTCAAACAGTTCGTAAACAGAAACTTATTGTGGTGGTATCCATACCCAAATCTTCGTATCTATCCTCCACAGCACCCAACTCTTCTAACGGGTCATACTGGTCGCTCACAAAACTACATACAGCATGAAGAAACTTTTAATGAGTTTTCTCTTAGTAAGTTCAAACAAATTCTCACAAATCATTTGAAACATGCCTTAAAAAATTTTCTCATGAAAGCCTTTCTCTTAAAACGTATGTCATCAATATTTTCCATAGACATTTATAAAAACGGCTTTCATAAACATTCTTCATAAAACTTTTCTAGAACGTTTCTCATAAACACTTTTTATAAAACATTTAACATGTAGTAATCCTTAGAATGCTTTTCGTAAAACGTCATTTATAAATCTTTTTCTTAAAACTTTTATCATAAACGCTTTTCATAAACATTTTTCATAAAATATTCTCATGGACTCTTTCTCATAGACGCTTTCATAAAGTATTTTTGTAACATTTTTCATAAATGCTTTTCATAAAATATTTAACATAAAACAATCCTCAGATTGCTTTTCATAAATGTTAGTTATGTTTTCATAAAAACTTAATATAAAACATTCCTCAGAATATTTTTCATAGCATATAAATGTTTCATAACAAGCAAATCAAGTACAATCACAATGCATGTTTTCATTTATGCTCAATTATGAACTTTCAATTATGAGCATCTTATGAACATTATTTCTTACTTTGACTTTCTATCATTGTTTCTTATGTTTTCTTATCTTACACTTTAACTTTCCTTATCTGACTTTAACTTTCCACCATTTGTTGCTTAACTTTCTTTATCTTATAATCTTTGATGTTCGTACGAACATCTTTAATCATGAGATCATAAACGTGATGCTTCCCTTGTGGAAGACTTAAGACCATCGAACTTTGAGGTCGTATACCTCACATCTAAGAGGTCAAACTTTAACTTTACTTTCATTACCTCACAATGAGGAGGCTAGTACGACATTTTCTTTTTAACTTTACGTTACCTTTTTATTAAACTTGGTGAGCACATCAAATGCAACCACATCATATGCAAACACAGTTGCAAATCATAGCTTGTACTATAAAATCTATTGCATAACAAATGCAACTTGAAACGCAAATACATTTTGCAAATCATAACTTGTATTCTGAAATATATTGCATACGAATGCAACATATAACGCAATCACATATTGCAAATCATAACTTTTTATTCTGAAACATATTGCATACAAATGCAACATATAACGCAATCACATATTGCAAATCATAACTTTTATTCTGTATCATATTGTATAACTTTTTTATTTTGAAACATATTGCATACAAATGCAACATATAACACAATCACATATTGCAAATCGTAACTTTTATTCTGTATCATATTGTATAACTTTTTATTCTGAAAAACATTGTATATAAATGCAACATATAACGCAATCACATATTGCGAATCATAACTGTTATTCTGAAACATATTGCATACAAAATGCAACATATAATGCAATCACATATTGCAAATCAGAACTTTTTATTCTGAAACATATTGCATACAAATACAACATATAATGCAATCACTTATTACTCATACTCATGTCATCCATATCATACATATACTTGTCGTTCATACTTTCATATCGTAGAGTTGCTATACATTTTTCTTCTTTGGATAGCTACTATTTCATATTATATTCATATAATACTTTAAGTCATGTCACATTTATAATACACACACCAATTATAGTTCATAACATTCATGCATATCAATATGCAAATAGGTTTCAAACATAACAGTTGCAAATTCATTGCAAATCTTATTTTGCACTTTAGAACTTTTTTTGCATAATAAATGCACATATACTTTAAAAACAACTTGTATAACCATTGCAAACTCATTTACAAATGCATATGTAAGCATTTAAAAACTGTTTAATTCATGCTGTAGGTGAAGTCTGAACTTACTTGGACTTTACTCTAACGTTCCCTTCTCCGTTCCTATCTCGTTCCTTTTCCTTCCATTGGTCGGCTTTGGTGTCCTAATCAAACGACAACTGACTTATCAATTAACTTTCTTTTTATCAATTTACTCAATTGATAATATAACGTAAACATTAAACATTTATTTCCTTTTAACTTGACATCTATACTATTGGTCTATCGGTCTTTCACTAACTTTGTAACCCACCCAAGTTATCTTTTCCATTATTAATTCTCTTGTCTCACATTACGGTTACATTACTTAACGTATTATGGAACATTTTTTGCCTAATAACGTTATGCTAAATTGGAGTGTTCGACTCCGTTCTGGCTGTTTTCTTAATAACGACGATTTTACCTCTAACGGGTTTTTCATCAACCTTGTGACATTATAAAACCCACATAAAATAGTGTAACAATCACTGATCATGCATTTTCATAAATTTTTGTGAAAGCATCTAAAATTATTTTAAAACGGTTCATATTGTAGGCGAGATTCCTACTTACTTGGACTTCGAGCTAAGCGGGTCTAGTTGTACCTCGCTGTATCGACAGTATGTGAAGCATCCTCTGCAGTGCTCCTCGAGCAACCATGAATGGCTAGGAATGCTTTCTAGAGATCATACATTGCTCAAACCATCATTCTGGACTCTGTTACTAAAGTTTACATCGCCTCGATCCGTGTGTAGTCGATACAAGATGATTTTTACTGGAGTGGAATTAGCTCGAATGGGGGTCACCATCGCGTTCAGAGCATCAAAATGAGTAGGGAGGTTGTCTCGGATCATTGATCGGAGGTTCGGATCACAAAATCCCAAAGTCGCTGTTGACCGGCTGTTGACCGACTTTGACCGATGTTGACCGACGTCAATCGAGTTTCGTTGGTGGCTGGGCTCGGGCCTACCCCCCCTAATTCAACCCTTCTGAGTCCAATGGAGGTGTCACCTAATTCAGTCTCTAACCATGCAGATCGAAGCTCAAAGTTGGCGGCAAAAATGGAGACTCCGATCTCCTATCTCTGGCGAAGCTTCCGTGGAATTGAGTTAGGAATTTTCTTCCCCGTTGCACTCTGATCATTTTCCCTAACATGGGGTTGCTTAAAATTGCAAGGAACGGTAGCCCCACCTTCCTGCGGCGGTGCTAGGCAGTGGGTCTTGGTTCTCCGGTGATCGACGGTCGTTTCGTGCAATTAAGGAGCTGAATTCCTTCCTCTCCATCCTCTGAGTGTCTTCTTGCCATCAATTTGGCACAAAACCACCGGGAATGGAGAACTCGGTCTTCCCCATGACGATGGTGATGGCCCTCGTCATTCTTCGACGATCGATAGCTCAACGACAAAATTGAGTGACGGGTTTTACTCCTCGTGGTGGTTTGAACCGAAAGGTGGCGGCTGTGCACCATACCGTCATCGAAGGAGGCGGCTCTGATGGCAGCTCGATAGTGGAAAATGGGATATTCTGTCAAAGCTTTTTTGGCTAAAATCGGGCTGGGAGAGTGATACCATCTTGCTCCTCTTCTCATGCTGAGTCCATAGACACTAAGATCACGTCGATTGGTGGTCAGACGGCAGAGAAATCAAGTCGGGAAGAAATGGGTTTCTTTGCCACTTTGGGCGACGCATGCGGCTTCCTCCGATAGCTTTTTGGATGGCATGACACCTCATTAAACTCAGCTCAACGAGAGCTTTCCATTGGTGCGGGAGGTGTCGAAAACAAACGCTGGAATCTTGACCAAGATTTGAGGGGAGAGAGAGAGAAAATGTAGAGAGAGAAAGTAGAGAGAGAGCTGATTTTTTTATGGGATTTTCCTTTTTTTTTTCTTATCTTTTTGCACTTTTATAAAAAATTTATGGTCTACATAGTCCAATTCCTATACTGCTTTACTGTTGTAGTGTAATTTTCATGCTGCATAACTTTATCAGTGTACTTCCTTACACTACATGATTTTAATACCGTATAATTTCTTGTATTATTATACAATATTTTTTCTTAAACTGTACTTTTTATCTTAATATAATCCTCAATTTAATGCATTTTTAATATATGTAAAATGCTCGGGTGTTAAAGGTTGAAATTCAAAAGAATCAAATAATTCATATTTGTCTATCGGTTGTATTAATTTTGTGACAAGATTAATTCAAGATAAACTTGTTGAATTATTGGGATCGGATAATTCTTGTCTGTTTATCAGTTGATTTAATTTTGAATAAATTAAATCAAGATAAACTTGTAGAATTATTAGGAATTCATTTATTTTCTTAGAGATTATCTAGATAAAGTTGTTTTAATTAGATAAATTTTCTATTGGGCTATTTGAATTAAAACTGAGACTTTATCCTATAGAATCTCAGGTGGAAAATAAAAGATTCGTTGAGATTTTTTATCAACAGTTCGGCTTACCGATCCTCAAGTTTGGCCTGCCAATTAGACAGATCCGCCTGCCTATGCACGAAAAAAAGATCACATATTTTCACGTAGATTTCATCATATATTGATCCGAATTTGATTTTGATTCAAATTTTTGAGACCTTATTTGATTAGGACTGACCTTAGACCCAACCTCTATAAATAGGGAGTGAGTCTTATAAGTTATTTAGATCAATTGTGAGATTAAGAGTAATACTCTACTGGTAAGAATCTGGAAACTCCCTGATAGCTCTTGTTCACAAATCACAAACACTAGCTTTGGGTTCTCTCAATTGGTTGGAAGGAGAGTCGCCCGGAGGAAAAGCTATACGTGTGAGCCCATACTCACTCCGATCGTGGATAGAGAATAGCAAAGAAGACTAGTTGGTTGACGCTCTTTTGAAACATTACTTTTTTTGATTGATTGCAGAAGTTCTTTGGGATTCAAATGTTAGTAAGATCTGGTTAATTTATGCATATAGCATGTCAAACTTGTGTTTTGAAAAATACTCTGAAATAATATTTTTTAAAATTCTACTACGTATTATTTTTCTAACAAGAGTATGAGTATAACTTGAGTTATGCTAATTAGTTTAGCATATCAAAGAAAAAGACATTAAATCTTTTCTTAAAAACTTCTCTTTATAGTTAATTGGCTATTTGGGTAGTTAAAAAGATTAACTAAATTTAAATGCTCTTAACTCATAATCATTATCTAATTCATATTCCTTAATTGCCTTTAAATAAATCATTTTAAAGTTGATAATCAATAAATTAATTTGTTAATTAATTAATTATGTTTTTTTTCTTATAACTTGACTTACTAATATCTCATATTGCCTATATTGAGCTCATTACTATGCTATAGATTCACTTGAATATGAATAGTATTATTGGGCCTAAAAGCCCATGCCTAGTTGCTATTCAATTCATTAGGCCCAATATGGCTCTCTATAATTAAAGGCGATGTATGATATTTGAGTATCAACTATCAAAAATTTATATCTGAGAATTCGGGTCCTAAATGTATACAAGCGTTGGATTCGTAATCGATATCATAAATAAAGCAGTCAGCAACTTATGTCTTTATGGCTTTTTTTTTTCCTCTAAATCAGTTGAAAACCGTATCTAAATTGGAGTCAAAATTTCAATAAAATTGTGACTAGTAAACTCTCATAACTTTTTAAGTGTTACAATTATTTTGTTGATCTTAAATAGTGATTCTATCACTAAAAATGTGTTTTGTTTTGAAACTAGTTTCAAAAAGGGTATTTTTTGTTAGTTCTAAAAGTCTCTATAAACGGTATGTCAAAGACTATTCTAATAAAAATTTACTTTATGGAAGTTCCTCATTCTGACAAGAACTAAAACTTTCCTTTTTTTTTTTTCAAAATTCATTTTCTGTCTTTCACATTACCATTTATAGTGCTTTTATAAACTTTACTAATTAGACCATTTTTATAAATATGTTTAAAGGTCCTTTTTAAAGGTAGAAATTTTAAAAATTTTATTCACGAAAGTTCTTCATCTCATCGAGACCTAAAACTTTGTATTTGCAAAAATCATGATTCAGACCTTTTTAGGGTTGTTTTACCCAAAAATATAAATTGCACTATTGATGTTGCAACTAATGTTGCATCATCTTGTGAAACACCTAGAGTAAAAAGTTTTAGAATCAATCTTAAACTACACTGCAATTGCTAAAATGACCTTGACATAAAAAACTAAATATTTTAACTTTTGAAAATCAAAACCAGACAGAAACAAGATCTACACTTTTGATGTTGCAACTAATGTTGCAACATCGCGTACAATATCTAACCAAATCGTATTGAAACAATCGTGGATTTGATCAGCAATTGCTATAGTGGCTTAAAGTGGCAATAACCAAGCATCTAAACTTTTAAAATAAAAAATGGGATAGTTTTGTAATCTGCACTGTTGATTTTGCAGCCTATGTTGCAACATCACGTGCAACATCTAATGACAAAGTTTCAAAAATAATTGCCAATTGTACTACAGTTTGTACAGGAACCTTAGGGAGTCAATAAATTGTGAGATTTAACTCTTTAAATAAAAAGCTGGGCAATTTTAAAATCTGCTCTATAGGTGTTGTACAATTCTGTTTGAACACCTCCTACAACACTTAACAAAAACAGTCCCATAACAACCACAGATTGCACTATAGTTTATGTGATAGCCTTCGGAGATAATGAGGTAAATATTGCAACATTTGAAATTAAAAACTGGGTAGTTTTGAAATTTGTACTCTAGATGTACAAATGTGTTACAACACTAAGTGAGACAGCTTAGAAAAAACCACCAGAAATCATTTTTTAAACATCTTACATAAAGCCAATCATGTTATTGTGGTTTAAAAGGTTCTAGGTTTGAAAATATATCAAACTGATATTTAAAATGCCAATTTTAAGGTCAAAGTAAGTAGAAAATATTTCTAAACGCCAAATAATAACTTACATTTAAACTTTTTAATACTAAACATCTATAAATTAAACCTACTTCAATATAAACTTACAAGAACCATAGCATATATATAAATAAAATTTTATTATATGCCAAAATCGTCAAAAAAAAAATCATAAACTGATCGTCAAAAAAAGATCATAAACTGTTCTTAATCTTAAAGGAGAAAAAAAAAAAGAGGTTTAGATTATCTACTTTAAAAGATCTATCCTTGAGGGATTCCACTAAAGCCAAACCCCCTTATTTTAACCTTGGCTAGTGATTTTTATTGGGTGGGAGAGTAGAATTTTGGGAGAAAGAAAGGTAGAACAACCGGTTTGCTTAAGGAGAATGTAGGAGAAAAAGGATAAAATGAACTTTTGGTGTGGAAGCACTTATTGATAGACAATTTTCTAAATTTGGTTAACTTTCCACTTAATTTCTAACTCATTCTTGAAGTGTTTCATGGACACTTAAAAGAAACAAAATCTTGGTCTAAATATACTTAGGATCGGCATCCAAGACTTGAGAAAATTGAAGGAAAATTTTCCACCTTTAAAATAAGTCATTTTTACCTTGATATGAGTAGTATAAAGTGGTGTTTTTTTAAGAGATAAGATCCTCTTTTTAAGGGAGCTATAGTGAGTGAAAGTATTTATTGGCGAGAGTCCATACCATTACTTTGGTGTAGTGGTAGACATGTTTTTTCCAATGTTTATTGAGATGTCCCGTTCCCCCACCTTTTTTTGTTGAAAAAGTTTTTTTTTGCAAAACTTACAAATCACACAAATTTTCATTTCACCTTTTTTTTTTTTTGCTATAGCTCCTCTGTGAAATGTTGCCATGGAGGAACTGTGCATGGTCATTTTCCCTATACACATTCTTGTATAACCTAGTTGTACACCAATTTGCCATCAAGCGGAACATAATTTTCACAGGTGGGATTGGTAAAGTTTTAAAAAAAAATTACAAGTTTTTCTCAAAATATCTATTTCTTTTCCAACATATTCGTTTACATAAAAATTCTCATTCATATTACACGTAAATCAAAAATCTCAAGAACTCCTTCATCATTGACATTTTCATCCTTTAAGGCCTACATAACTTTTTTTCCCCCATAAAAAACCATTTCAATTTGAACGAAACAATGGCATTAGAACACAGGCCTAGCCTGTGTATGATTGAAAAGGAAGACAATAGGCCTGCCAGTAGGCCAGACTTTTATTTATTTATTTATTTTTATTTTTTTTAACCTGCAAAAAATTATTAATCCACTTTTAAGGTTTGTGCCAAGCCTGGACACTTTAGGGGCTCGGTACGACATGGGCCTTTATGGGCTAGCATAGTGCTATCGCCGTGCTACAGGGTTCAAAGTTGAGGCCCAACCTTGGTCCCTAAGTACTGTCGAGCCACCCTAGCCCATTGTAGTTCAAGGCCGGGCTGGGCCCTGGACCATCACAGCCTAGGTCAAACCCTACACCATTGTTGGTTAGGTGATGATGAGAACATTGTTAGCACAAGCAAGAGCACGTGGGAGCCTTATTCAGATCCAATTCAAGTTCCAATTGGTCCGGTTACGAGAGCTCGTGCGAAGAAGTTTAAAGAAACGCTTATTGGGCTGATTCAAGCAACTTGGGCTCAAGCCATTGCATGGAGGCCCATTGAGGGAATTGCATGCCAAAATCAGACTAACAAATGCGTGATTCAAGCTCTAGAAGGGATTGAGTAATTTCCATTTCAGTTACCTTCCCGTTTTGAGGCGACACATGGCGAGAAGAATCAGCTTATTTACCTTTTAATGTCTAGTTTCCTTTTTGCGTTTCTGTTATTTCTATTATTGTAAGGCTTTTAAGCCATTAAG
The DNA here is from genome assembly GCA_025403435.1 of Artocarpus heterophyllus. NCBI lineage: Eukaryota > Viridiplantae > Streptophyta > Magnoliopsida > Rosales > Moraceae > Artocarpus > Artocarpus heterophyllus. The sequence goes on along the minus strand of CM046344.1, from coordinate 17,739,088 downwards.
GGAACTTTCCTTATTTAGTCTAGATTTGACTTTTGTTAAATAAGTTTCCCGAAATTTCCATGGGAATTAGGGGCTGAAAATTCGCATAGGAACCCCTATATAATTGTAACGAATTTCAATCAAGAAGACAAGTAATAACACATAATTTTGAGGTTTAATTCTCTTTAGTTCCTAAACGAACTATTCGAACTTATCGGAAATTTCCGTGGCGTTCATCGACTTATCAATCAGTCCATCCATAGCTGATTGTGGCGTCCTCACATACCAAGACTTATCAATCGGTCTCTCCATAGCTGATTGTGGCGTCCTCACATACCAAGGTTCGTGCTTCTTGTTGGGCATCGGGTCGCGGTTCCATCCAAAACCGGTTAGAAAGTTGATCTTGGAAACCAACTTCGGTTAGGATCGCGTCAATTCTTGGCGTGGTTCGTATCATTTGGTAATCAGAGCGAGGTTCTAATCAGGTTTTGCTTATCCGTTCTCTTAGTTTTTTGTTTGTTTCAGTTGTTCGTGAGTTTTGATTTCCATTATCAAAGTCAGTTTAAAAAAAAAAAAAAAAGATCCGAAAAGAAAAGAAAGAAAGAAAAGAAACGAAAAGAAAAGGAAAGAAAAAAAAAAAAAGGGGGGAAAAGAAGAAAAACAAAAGGATCCAAAAAAAAAAAAAAAAAAAAAAAGTCTAGAAACCTTTCTTAAATTTTTATTTCAGATTCTTGTTATTCATTGTTTAAGGAATCCAAAACTGAATTCCTTGCATAGACCAAAAATTTTTGTTCAAATTTTGTTCCTTTTGGGTGTGATTCTAAAAGCCTAAATTCTTTGTTCCTGTTATAGTCTTCTCTCTTTGGTAATCTATTTGTGAATTGTCAAAGAAATTTCGATATTGATTTGACTAGTTTTATAGGAACTGAGTGAGAATTAACGAGTGGAAAAAGGCATAGAGGCGAGAGCATTAGAGTGGACAAAAGCCGAAAGTATTGAGTGTAAACACGAGTGAAATTGAGTGAACCATTTCACAAGTGAAACACGTAAGGGAGTGTGGTGAGGTCCTTTGGAAAATGTCAAACAACAGCAAGAACACTATTGAGGGTACCTCGGGTGCAGCAGACCCAAAACTTCTGATGGAAGCGATGATGGGGGAGATGAGGCGATTCTTGAGGGGAGAGATAGGACAGCTTCATGAGAGGATAGACCAGATAGAAAACGCACGTGTGGAGCAGCCACAACATGTTCCTCATGCACGTAGGCGAGAAAGGGTTCCGGTTAGAGGAGAGGTTGATGACTACTATAGGAATGATGGGGAAGAATTTGATGAAGGAGAAGATTCAGCGGGTAGTCACCGAAGATTTGGACGGGATAGAGGAGTTAAGAACAGGGAAGATGATAGTCTGAGAGGCATAAAAATGAAGATACCATCATTTCAAGGCAAATCCAATCTAGAAGCATACCTAGAATGGGAGAAGAAAATGGAGTTCATCTTTGATTGCCACTACTATTCCGAGGCAAAGAAGGTAAAATTGGCTGTAATTGAATTTTCTGATTATGCTATTACTTGGTGGGATCAACTTGTTATAAACAGGAGACAAAATAGAGAGCGACCTATTGAGTCATGGGAAGAGATGAAGACCGTGATGAGAAAGCGATTTGTGCCAACTTACTACTACCGGGAGTTGTACAAAAAACTACAAAACCTTAAGCAAGGCAACCAGAATGTAGAGGAGTACTATAAGGAGATGGAGGTTATGATGATTCGGGCTAATATAGAGGAGGATCGGGAGGCTACAATGGCAAGGTTTTTGGCAGGTTTGAACCGAGATATCCACAATGCTGTTGAGTTACAACATTATGTGGAGTTGGAGGACATGGTGCACATGGCTATTAAAATTGAGAATCAACTTATGAGGAGGGGCAGTAGCACACGTCCTAGCCAAAACCCGAGTACATCGGCTTGGAAAACCAACCAATGGAAGAGGGATGAGAAGCAATCCAACCCCAAGCCAAAGATCGAGCAAACACAAGAGGTGGCCAGCCATGGGATTCAAGGTAAATCCGATTCTTCCACTACTCGGACTCGTGATATTAAATGTTTTAAATGTCAAGGCAGGGGTCATATAGCAAGCCAATGTCCGAACAAACGAGTTATGGTGATGCGGGACAATGGAGACATTGAAACCGAGGAAGATTCAGATAATGATTCTATGCCTTCATTAGAGGATGCCGACGATGAGGAGTGCGCTGTCCAAGGAGAATTGTTGGTCACAAGGAGAGCTTTAAGTGTGCAAGCCAAAGAAGAAGATGAAGAGGTGCAACGGGAAAACATCTTCCACACTAGGTGCCACGTTCAAAACAAGGTATGTAGTGTGATTATTGATGGTGGGAGTTGTACAAATGTTGCTAGCACAACCATGGTAGAGAAGTTAGGCCTGCCAACAATTAAGCATCCTCGACCATATAAATTGCAATGGTTAAATGATACTGGTGAGGTAAAGGTGCATAAACAGGTGTTAGTTCCTTTTCGCATTGGAAGATATGAAGATGAAGTTTTGTGCGATGTGGTTCCGATGCAAGCTGGGCACTTGTTATTAGGCAGACCATGGCAATTTGATCGGCGAGTTAAGCATGACGGTTTCACCAACAAGTACTCATTCGTTCACAATCAAAAGACTATCACTCTTGTTCCATTAACACCAAAACAGGTCTATGAAGACCAAGTGAGCTTACAGAGAGAAAATAATAAAAAAATGAAGAGCGAAGAAAAATCAAGAGTGGGAGTGCAGAGAGAGAGTTCGGCCAGTGAGAGAAAAAAGGAAGAGATGGCCGAGAAAAAGGAGAGCAAAGAGAGCAAGGGAGAGAAAATTGAGAGGGCTGAAAAGAATTCACAATCAGCCAATGAGAGAAAAGCAGAGAGAAAAACAAACTTTTATGCAAGAAAGAGTGATGTGAGAAGAGCTTTGTTTTCTAATCAGCCGATGATTTTACTCATGTACAAGGAGGCGTTATTAAACACTAACGATCTTGATTCCACCTTGCATAGTTCTGTTGTTTCTCTTTTGCAGGATTTTGAGGATATCTTTCCCGAGGAAACACCGCAAGGTTTACCTCCAATCCGCGGGATTGAACATCAAATCGACTTCATACCTGGAGCTACAATCCCAAACCGACCAGCCTATAGGAGTAATCCCGAGGAGACAAAGGAACTCCAACGGCAGGTAAATGAGTTGATGGAGAAGGGACACGTGAGAGAAAGCATGAGCCCGTGCGCCGTACCAGTTTTACTTGTGCCTAAGAAAGATGGGACTTGGAGGATGTGCGTTGATTGTCGAGCCATCAACAACATCACGGTAAAGTATCGACATCCCATTCCTCGCTTGGATGACATGTTAGATGAATTGCATGGTGCTTGTGTGTTTTCTAAAATTGATCTAAAGAGTGGATATCATCAAATTCGCATGAAAGAGGGAGATGAGTGGAAAACGGCTTTCAAAACAAAACAAGGCTTGTATGAGTGGTTGGTAATGCCTTTCGGTTTAACCAATGCGCCTAGCACATTTATGCGTTTAATGAACCATGTTTTGCGAGCTTTTATTGGAAAATTCGTCGTTGTTTATTTTGATGATATCCTTATCTATAGCAGCAATTTGGATGAACATATTGAACATTTGAAACTTTTTTTAGATGTTTTACGGAAGGAAAAGTTGTATGCTAACCTCAAGAAATGTACCTTTTGCACAGAAAAGCTTGTGTTTCTTGGTTTTGTTGTTAGTGCTCAAGGTATACAGGTTGATGAAGAAAAGGTGCGAGCCATCCAGGAATGGCCGAGTCCAACTAGTGTGGGAAACGTACGGAGTTTTCATGGACTTGCTAGTTTCTACCGGCGGTTTGTGAAAGATTTCAGTACTATAGCCGCACCACTGACTGAAGTGATCAAGAAAAACGTTGGGTTTAGATGGGGAGAAGAGCAAGAAAAGGCATTTCAGCTACTCAAGGAGAAGTTGACAAATGCTCCATTGTTATCTTTACCTAATTTTGCCAAAACTTTTGAGATTGAATGTGATGCTTCAGGTGTTGGAATTGGTGCTGTTTTAATGCAGGAAGGGAGACCAATAGCATATTTCAGTGAGAAGCTGAATGGGGCAACTCTTAATTACCCAACTTATGATAAAGAGATGTATGCATTGGTTCGGGCATTAGAGACGTGGCAGCACTACCTATGGCCTAAGGAGTTCGTGATTCACACTGATCATGAGTCCCTGAAACACTTGAAGGGCCAGCACAAGCTGAACAAGAGGCATGCTCGTTGGGTAGAATTCATAGAGACGTTTCCATATGTCATTCGCTACAAGCAAGGTAAGGAAAACGTCGTTGCCGATGCACTTTCTCGCAGGTATGTCTTAATCTCAACTCTTAATGCTAAACTACTGGGTTTTGAACACATTAAAGAGTTATATGCTGATGACCATGACTTTCGTACTGAGTATCAAGCTTGTGAGAGATCTGCTAGTGGTAAATACTTTAGGCATGAGGGATACTTGTTTCGGGAGAATAAATTATGTGTGCCTAATTGTTCATTAAGAGATTTGCTAGTGAGGGAATCCCATGGGGGAGGATTGATGGGACATTTTGGAGTAGTGAAAACTTTAGCTATGTTGCAGGAACACTTCTATTGGCCACATATGAAACGAGATGTTGAGAGGCTTTGTGGTAGATGTGTAACTTGTAGGCAGGCTAAATCAAGAGTGCAGCCCCATGGTTTATACACCCCTTTACCAATACCTAGTGAACCTTGGATTGATATTTCGATGGATTTTGTGTTAGGTTTGCCTAGGTCTAAACGGGGAAGAGACTCAATATTTGTGGTCGTGGATAGGTTTTCAAAGATGGCTCATTTTATTCCATGCCACAAGACAGATGATGCTTCCAATGTTGCTGATTTGTTCTTTAGGGAAATTGTGAGACTTCATGGTATGCCTAGGACAATTGTTTCTGATAGGGACCCCAAGTTCTTAAGCTACTTTTGGAAGACTTTGTGGGCTAAGTTAGGGACTAAGCTATTGTTTTCAACTACTTGTCACCCTCAAACCGATGGTCAAACAGAAGTTGTGAATAGAACCTTGTCCACTTTGTTAAGGGCTGTCATTAAAAAGAACATCAAAACATGGGAGGAGTGTTTACCACATGTTGAGTTTGCTTATAATCGATCTGTTCATTCTGCTACACAATTTTCACCATTTGAAATTGTTTATGGTTTTAATCCTTTAACTCCTTTGGATTTAATGCCATTACCTTTGTCTGAGCATGTGAATTTAGATGGAAAAAGAAAAGCTGATCTTGTTAACCAGATACACGAGAAGGCAAGACTCAACATCGAGCGAAGGACCAAACAATATGCTGAACAAGCCAACAAAGGGCGTCACAAGCTCGTCTTTGAGCCCGGTGATTGGGTGTGGTTGCACTTACGCAAGGAACGGTTTCCGGAACAAAGGAAATCCAAGCTATTGCCTAGAGGGGACGGTCCTTTTCAAGTTCTCGAAAGGATCAATGATAATGCGTACAAGCTAGATTTGCTAGATGAGTATGGTGTAAGTGCCTCCTTTAATGTTTCTGATCTAAGTCCTTTTGATGCAGGCGACGATTTGAGGACAAATCCTTCTCAAGAGGAGGGGAATGATGAGAACATTGTTAGCACAAGCAAGAGCACGTGGGAGCCTTATTCAGATCCAATTCAAGTTCCAATTGGTCCGGTTACGAGAGCTCGTGCGAAGAAGTTTAAAGAAACGCTTATTGGGCTGATTCAAGCAACTTGGGCTCAAGCCATTGCATGGAGGCCCATTGAGGGAATTGCATGCGAAAATCAGACCAACAAATGCGTGATTCAAGCTCTAGAAGGGATTGAGTAATTTCCATTTCAGTTACCTTCCCGTTTTGAGGCGACACATGGCGAGAAGAATCAGCTTATTTACCTTTTAATGTCTAGTTTCCTTTTTGCGTTTGTGTTATTTCTATTATTGTAAGGCTTTTAAGCCATTAAGGGAACTTTCCTTATTTAGTCTAGATTTGACTTTTGTTAAATGAGTTTCCCGAAATTTCCATGGGAATTAGGGGCTGAAAATTCGCATAGGAACCCCTATATAATTGTAACGAATTTCAATCAAGAAGACAAGTAATAACACATAATTTTGAGGTTTAATTCTCTTTAGTTCCTAAACGAACTATTCGAACTTATCGGAAATTTCCGTGGCGTTCATCGACTTATCAATCAGTCCATCCATAGCTGATTGTGGCGTCCTCACATACCAAGACTTATCAATCGGTCTCTCCATAGCTGATTGTGGCGTCCTCACATACCAAGGTTCGTGCTTCTTGTTGGGCATCGGGTCGCGGTTCCATCCAAAACCGGTTAGAAAGTTGATCTTGGAAACCAACTTCGGTTAGGATCGCGTCAACTCTTGGCGTGGTTCGTATCAGGTGAGGCTATTCATGATTGAGACCTTTAACTATTCTAACTTACTATTGCAGTTTGGTTTGAAAGGCCCAAATCAAAGTACGATTAAGTCCCAGTGAGAGCACGGCCTATATTATGTTGCAAACCGAGTGAAGCCAACTAAAGAACACTTGTCATGCTCATCACGTGTGATTTAGATTGGATTAATCCAACTTAACAATGCATCCATTATGTGCTCGATATGCTCATCACGTGTGATCAGATTAGATTGATCTTATTCAATAGGAGGTGAACTTTATGACCATTGTAGTCGATTTGCTCGTCATGATATGAAGTGATAGATTTAAAGCTAGAAACTACTTAATAGAGGTTTAAATCCACTAAGTCACTTGGTTACTTAGGATGAAGTGGTCTGAAATTCATGGTCAATAGACATTGGACATGTGTTTCACTCCATGAGGAAATACTCAGATAAATTTTTCAGTAATAAGAACCCATTTTCTCAAGTGAGGCCTCTATGAATAGGTCAATGATACTTTTTTGGGGGATTCATTAAAAATTCTCTACTTACTACCTGTAAACATTTTCCCCACTTCCCTGAGATTCTCATCCCCTAATTCTCCACTTAATTACACACACCCTTTCTTTAAGATTCTGCTTCTATTCAACAAAAACGTTTTTTATTTGCGGAAGTCATTGTAACTTGTACGAAGCTTTATCACTAGTGAAGAAAGAAGCTCCTCAATAGTGGATGTAGTTCAACTTTTGAGCGACCATTATAAATCCTGTGTGGTATCTTTGGGTTAATTTCTTTTATCTGATTTCATATTTATTGACAATATATATTTTCAATTATTGCTATAGGACTAACCTATTTTTGAGCATGATAGGACCTAATAACGATGATCAAAGGGCCCAATTAGTTTAAAATAACTCTTAAATTATATATTGATCTAGTTTGCTTTAATTGTGGATCCAACATCTACACTTATTAATTTCTCGGTCTTATAGTTTTTACCCAAAACTTAAAAATTTAATGATTTTGTCTCTATGACCGACCAAAAACTGTTTTGTACAATTTGGTCCATAATTCCACAACGACTAAAACTCTCTAAAAGACCAAAACCTAATTCTATAGTCTTTGGAATTTTTTTGTCTACTTTCCTCTTAAGGCCATATTATGTGTGAAATTACATGTTTGCCTCTAGTCTGAATTTGGAAAATATTGCTTCATAAAAGATTTTTTTTTTCTAGAGAACTAAATTTTACAATTTATGTTTTACAGATTTTCCACGTTTTGAGGCTGTTGTCATCATTTTTAATATCAATCTTATTTGAGTAAATTGGGTTGCTCTTCTGAAAAATTTTCTTGATCGAAGTAATTGAATTCTTTGTGATATGCAACTTTGATGTAATGACCAAGATCAGATTCTTACTCTAAATAATCCATTTGTCAAAACCTTTTTCGTGTTGGAAAAAAAAAATAAATTTTGGGCATTATCTAACTTTTAGGCCATTAGGTTTGAAGGCTACATTTTTAACCCTCCTTTAAACTTTTCACAGCAACATAACAACATATTAATTCATTTTATGTCAAATTATAGATTTCATGTCATCAACACAAAATTTTTCTAAAATTTATATTTTAGAGCAAGAATTACGTATTAAAAATGTAAGATTCATTTTTGACTTATTAACCAAGTTTTTTTTAACATGCTTTAATGAAATTATATATTCAGATAATCAATAAGAACAACAAAAACATCTCATTAGGCAAGTACAATGAGATTAAAGACCATAAAGGATGATTACGGAACTTAAAACTCACCTATCAATAAGGGGTTTAAAAATACAAAATCATGAGAAAAACAATTGCTAGACTACCTTTTTTTTTTTTTTTTTCTTTAATCTGAATCATTAAATTCTTTTGTGGTACTTATAATATTCATGCTCAAACCCTATGCTATGTGATATAACAATGCGTTCGAACATGCTTCTTTTCTTGTTTTTGATTGATAAGGAAACATGAAATTCAAATCAAGCCTTTGATTCTACTATAAAGGACCCTATTTAAACCAAATTAAAGTAGCTATTAATTGTCTCAGTTGGCCTTTTAAACCTATTACTGATGGTTTGAATGAGCAAGTAGATGTAAAAAATACGTACTTATTCTTCAACAGTGACTAAACCATCTATCTTTAATCTTCTATAAACTTGGAATAGTTCACACAATGTGCCAAATGTTCTCCTATCCAGTCAAAGTTGATTTATATACTTTATGTCACTAGTGCATGTATAGCTATCTAATACACTCAAACGAGTCTTATAATTCACAAATATTCAATTTTTAAGCATGCATATTTTATAATATCTTTGAACCCATCATAATTCTCCTCAATGCATGTTGTTCAATTATTAATACAACAATATCCATCTTGACCTTATCAATCAAGCAGCAATAAACATAGAAAGTCCATAAACTGATTGAAATAAATTGTCAAAATACAAATAAAAGAGACACATATGTGAGACATAATCACAGTACAATATATAGTTTTATTACCAACAATATTAAGATCTTAACAACCCAGCTGTAGTTTCTTTCTATTTTCTCCTATAGGAAGTCCAAAAATCTGAAAACAATGCTTTGAATCTATTAACCAAAACTACCCAGAAATGACGAGTTTAAGGCATGCACTTCTAGAAAATTTGAAATAAGTCATGGATATCCTATGAGGCTATTGTTTCACAAAGAACATCTCTTGAAATCCAGCATAAAATCATAAGTGCAAACAAACAATGGACGCTATGAAAAAATCAAGATCAAATTTTTAGAAACTTCCGATTCAAAAACATGCATACATAACGTTTTAAACTCAAATCTTAAATAAAATAAACAAATTAGAAAAAAAAAAAAACACTAAACAAGCTTCACACAAACAAAACCAGCAACAGCGTGTGTTTCTATATATATATATATATGTATATAATCACATTTTTTAATGAAATTTTTCTTATTCAGAGTACGTGAAATTACTACATTGGTGAAAATTGAGGGGAAAAAACAAATCATAATTGAAGGAAAGAAAGGCAGATAGAAATTAGAAAACAAAAAATCAAAGATCCCAAAACTCTATATAGCAAAAGAAATTTGATCAATCACCATTTGGAGGCAAAATCTATGGAGGAATCAATCTTATTCTTTCCTGCAAGCTGAAGATAAGAAGAGCATAGTGAAGAGAAGCAAAGTAGGAAAGCCAAGAGAAAGCTTCAACCACCCAGCTGAGAGAAAAGATAGAGTAGATCAAATCTGTGTGTGAGAACAAGAGATAAGGAATGTATCTGAGTCCTAGCCTGCATAGAACAGGAGAAAAAAAGGAGAAAATTAGTCCTATCTTTTCCTGGGACTAATAATCCTATCTATTTTGATGGGGTTATTTTAAGTCAATGGACAATTTTTCCGATCAAAATATGCTTCCAAGCACGGAATTTGGATAAATAATCCCAATCTCAATCCCAATCCCATGTAATAAACAGGCCCTGCAAGTTTATGCATCTTGGACAAAAGGTTGGCGGACAATTATAAAACATAGAGAATTCAATTTATTAGAATATTTCCTTCATTTGCAACTACCTTTTAGCATATCATTAGTTGTTTACTAAGACAAAGGTCATATAAGATAAATTTACACGAGAAATGTGCCATATAATAGGTGGTTCCTGAATCGCTGATAAAAGAGGTTAAAAAGCTTATATTTGAGACACTTAGTACATGAAGACAAGGGTGCTTACCTAAAAATGCCAATGAACAAAAACGCATATTCGTGCACTTCGCTAAAGTTCTGAATAGACTCCTCAACTTCTACATTTCTTCTTTGTTAAACTCACCTTGTCTTTAATAATTGCCTTTATTTTTAGACTATCTGAAGGTCATATGAGTTTGATCTTGTTCCCTTTATCTTAGATTCTTCACAATCCAATTTTTACTGAAACATCTGTAACTTGCCATAAAGCTTCTAGCGGTGTTCTCTGGTGTGTAAAGGCTTGTTAAGTTCACTATAGAAAATCCTTATTTGTCTTCTTGATCAAATTAACATACTCATTGTCACCAATAGATTTCTGTTCAAGACCTATGTTCTTCACTGCAGCATCTTTTAAGAGCATGGTCGAGGCCTACGAATTTTGGCATGTAGCCATGACTCATTTTATGACTCTTAGGCTCGAATCATAAAAATGGTCTTCTTTAAAAACAACAAATCTTTTTTTTTTTTCCTATTACTTGCACTCGAACAAGGTCAAAGTTAATATATTCAACAAGGATATCATAAATCCTACCCTTTTCAACAAATCTCTTTAACATAGTGAGATAAGCAGTGCACTTCATTTGAATATACTTATAATCTTTCATCTATTGCTATAGATTTTTCAATAGGTTTACATCAATAACAAAACGTCCTCCTTGTTTAGTGGCATAAACCTATCTTTCAATCCCATAAATTTGAGCAGCGTCACGTATGTTGTAATGGTTTTGTCAAGCAGCCTCCTAATTTCCTTAGCTGTGGTGCAAAACAAACATGTATCACTGATTTATAGGCGCATTGATTTCTACATCTAGGACATAACTATGGAGTCCTCTTCATCCTATTCCTCAAATCCGGGATCTCTTTTCCCATGTTGAATGGCAAGAATGCAAATCTATAGCAATAATCATTGCTGAAAAAATATATTAATTCTCTCAACAATTTATTAATTTTTTATGCATTGAGAGGACCTATTTGTAGTGACTAAAACTCGAAAACTTATCCTATTGAGAATCTAATGTTCTACTTGTCTTCAACTATACAAAATCCTAACAGGGGTTTGTAATTTATCTGCTGCAAGGATTTATATTTGAGCTGAAATAATATGTCAATCAAATTAAAATGAGTGAGAAGAAATAATAATTTTTACAACTTCTTTTGTTTCTATATATTAAATTTTACCTTTGGTTAAGTCATTTATTTTATTTTCATTTTTTTAATTTTAGAGTGGAGAGATTTGTATTGAACATCTCAAGATATAATCAAATATTAACTTGCAAATAAAAAAAATCTCTTTCTTTTCCTTTTTCTTTAAGAAAATAAGAAAATTGCATCCTCTTTTATTTTTTTTATTTTAAATTTCTTCTTAAATTTCGAAAGCATCAATTCCTTCTTACTTTTTTAAGAGACTCCAAATATACTCAACTTGTTTAGCACAAGTTTTTAAAGCTTCCATTTTGAGCGGTTGAGACTCCAAGCTACTGCTAGCCATAGAAGCTAAAATACTTTGTTTTTTTTTTTTTTTTTTTTTTTTTTCCAATCAATCCAATAACAATATATGTAGGACAATCTTGAATCTTCTTAAAAGGTCAGTTCCAATAATAATATTATCGAATTGGAAAAACCTTCTCGAATTAACAAAGCTCAAATTAAGGAATACCTTTATCAGCTGTAGATGATGCAAAATCAACTTCTCGAAAATTCGAATAATTAGGATTGTGATGGTGACGATTTTGGACCTAGCCTGTTGAGTCCATCTCTACAGCCACGACAATTTCTCGTCTTGAAACTGTTGTGAAGGACAAGAACTTGCTGTAACAATACAAATAACGTCGTTTTTAGCACTCCTGGCAGCTGATAATGGAATCCAACTTAATTAAACTCTGGCATACTATTACTCTCATTTTTCTCCGAATCTGAATCTCTTGAGAAATTTATTAGGTGATGATATCGATCCGATGATTCAATACATTCCATCTCATAATCATTGTTTACAACACCTATCGTTTGCCAATTTAAAATTTCCTGATGATTCATTTCTACAATCATCAACCTAATTCAATTAGCTATCTAGCAATCTTATTTCTTTGGGTTTGATCGTCTGGTTTGCAATGAAGAAAAATATTTTCTCCCCTATCGTATAATTTTATTTATGATATGGTCATGATCATGATTAAGGAATAGGCTTGCTCCACGTACAAAGTCGCTTGGATCCCTGTAAAATAGTTTCAAGATTTGAAGGACTTTTAAGATTCGACAAGAGTAAAAGCAGGAGGATTTAGAGTGTTTAACTCGGCCTCACATGAAGATGGGAGAGAAGATTGAGAATTAAGTTCCAATAAAAACAAATTTCCTATCTTTATCTTCCACAAATGATGTCTCCAATAAAGATAAGGACAAGTAAATAGCTTTCTTAAGTTTATTTGCACATAAAATTTTCTCGTTAAAAATGATAGTACTTAAGGTTTGGAGTGAAAGAGTAACCAACAAATGCACACTTAAATGCTCATGGATTTAAGTTTCCTATATTATGAGAGTGGATGTAAACAAAAAACACAATAAAAATTTTTTAAAAACAAGATTATTAGTAGTGTTGAAGTTAGGAAAATGCTTTAAGAGGTTTGAATATAACTTTCGAAACGAAGAACCCGAAAAGGAACCTATTTATAATATGAGCACCAATTAGAACCGCTTCTCCCCCATAATATTAAGAATACTCATTTGAAATGCAAAGACTCTAGTAGTGGCTAAAAGATGACCGTTATTCCTGTAACGTCCCGAAATTTATTTAACATTAATGTAATGTAAATGATGAATTAGTGTGCCATAATTAAAGTTTTAACTTTAATTAGATTATTTGGTTGGATTTTTAGTTTTTAGTTGTTTTGTTAAATTGATGTGTTCAAAAGATTCCTTGTTGATTTAAAATGATGTTTTGAGTTTTAAAACACAACAATTTGTAAAATGTTAAAAATACTCCGTTTTACAAAACCGTGGGCGGTACATGGTTTTCGCACAGTAAAACCGCCCACCGATTTTCTCTATTTATTTTCCTTTCCTCTCTCTCTCTCCTCACTCTCACGAACTCTCTCTCTCTCTCTTCCCTCTCTCTCTCGACAGCCTCTCTCTCTCTCTCTAATTTCTTCAAAAAATTTTGATTTCCATTCGAATCCAAGCTTCGGAACAGCAAGGAGGAAGCTCGGGGACGTGATTCGGCGACCGAGAACGCGGATTGAAGCTTCGATTCGAGGTTAGATTCGAAATTTCTAAACTTTTTACAAAATTTTTGATTTTGTGTGTTTTTGAAATCTAAGTTTGTTTTAGCTTAGAAAACCGTGGATTTGTGTTAAATGAGCTTAGAACAACTAGAATCTAAACCTAGATTGAAGAAAAACGGATTGGATTCAAGATTTTTATTTTTCTCCTCTTTTTCTCATTTTCGGATTTTTGAAGATTTTGAGTTCAAATGTTGTTTAAATGATTCCAAATATGTTTTAGAATGTTTTTCTATCAACTATAGTTGTTTTTCATGCCTGGGATTTGAGAAAAACAGGTTGGAATTCAGATTTGGATTTTGGGGATCGAGAAACCCGTGGCTGGGATTTCTGGATTTTCCCAGTTCGGCAGGCCGAAGTTCATGTTCGGCAGGCCGAAGTGATGATCGGCAGGCCGGTGTTCTTCCGATCGGCAGGCCGAATCTGGGGACATGTTCGGCAGGCCGAACTTTGCTTCCGGCAGGCCGAACTGTACAGTTCGGCAGGCCGAAGCAGGGCGTCCGGCAGGCCGACCGAGGCATGGAAAATTTTGTGATTTTTACCCGATTTCATTGTTTTGAACCCTGATTTAAATCCCAACCTTATAGGATGATTTTAATGATACAAATGGCACACTAGGACATCATGAAATGATTTAGTAACATAGAATGTCTCAAACTAGATATTGATTGACTTAGTTTGTATCTAGGACTGTTCGTGGTTCCGTGGAGCTAACGTATAGCGGATCGGGATTACGGTGTGGGGTACCGGCACGAGTATTGAGGTAGGACTTCTATCCTATTTCTTTGGTAGCCTGGTTTTGAAATGATTTGGCTTTGAAAATGTTTTCTATCAAAATGTTTTCAACGGTTGTTTGAAAATGATTTTATCGGTTATATTTTTATATACCGTGACATGAAATGAATTTCATAATGAATGTAATTGACAACACTCGGTAATTGGGTTTTGAATGATAATGATAATAACCACATGGGCATGATGCCATATCAGAGATCGGGTCGTGATCGACCTTGGGGGCAGGTCCCGAAACCCAGCTGGGCCACTACGGTGGTGATATCATGGTTTGCCTAGGTAAAAGTAAATTGGTGTTTTGATTTGACGAGTAGACTGTTCTGTGTCAGAACGGTTCTACTCAATTTATTTATTTATTTATTTATTCAAGTTCCTTTTTGTATACTCCTGATAATGTTTTGTTTCTTTGCATCAAATTATTTTATAAAACCTAGTCCTACTGAGCCTTTCGCTCACGTTTTATCTGTTTTAAATTCCCCCCTCTAGGTGGTTTCCCATTTAGGTTTGGAGAAGATTCTTCGGACCGAACTCAGGAGCAATAGGAGAATTTATTTACATTCTGTATTTATTAATCAAGGCATGTAAGACTTAACTTTATTCGTACTTGGACTGTAATTGTATTTGTGATATTGTCAGATTCATGTGTGTGCACAAGTTGTGGGTTGTGGAACCCTTATTCGCGGTTTTTATTCAATTATTGTTATTTGTTTAATGATTTTAAATTCTTTATAAAATGTGGTGGAAATTCTTCTTAATTTTTATTTAATTGGATTCTTAAACTCTCTGTTTTTAACTAAATTCTCTTTTAATTAATCTAAATATTCCGCCACGTCACCTCCCATACTCCGGGGCGTGACAGAATGGTATCAGAGCTCAAGGTTATGAACCTTGGGAATTGTGCACACATAGGTTTGACAATGAAATACCTCTGACAGTCCAAATTTTGTTTTCAGAAGTGAGAGAATGGCACCTAGACGTCGTTCGACAGCTGACGCCGAGTTCGGAAATGATGAGGGCCTGATGAGGTCTATGATTGCGGCTTTCCGGCAGATGGCAGCCAGGACTAGACCGGAAGACTCCAGTGTTGGTAGTCGGCATGCCTTCTTTAAGGAATTTCGGCGGGCGTCTATTCCGACTTTTGATGGCAATGGGGATCCGCAGTTAGCAGAGTATTGGTTGGATTCGATCTTGAAGCATCTTGATACCCTTGGTGTGCCTGAGGAGTATCGTGTGGAGTTTGCGGCGTATAAGCTCGAGGGTGGCGCTAACACCTGGTGGAAACAAACTAAGCGTCTGGAGCGCGGTGGCGATATCGGTTGGGACAAGTTCGAGGATCTGTTCTATGATCGGTATTTTTCGCAGGGGTATAGAGATCAGAAGGCAGCTGAGTTTTATAGACTGCAGCAGGGTGATCTTTCAGTTCGGGAGTGAGGCAAAGTTTAGCGAGTTGGCTAGGTTTGCTCCATCAGCTGTGGCATCGGAGCGCGAGAAATGCATCAAGTTCCAGGAAGGACTCAAGGCTCCTATTCGGCGGTAGTTGGTTGCTCTACGGCTTAGGAGTTTCGGAGAGCTTGTGTCTTCGGCGATCTCTGTGGAGAATGATTACGTGCAGTATTGTGAGGATCGAGCTAAGGCTTCAGGAGGACCGCAGAGGAGTGGCAGGAAGAGCACCAGTAGTCGTCCAGCTCCGGGGAAAGGCAAGCAAGGCGGTGCGACCAGTGGCAGTAGCAGTTCGTCTGGCAGCGGGCGCAGCAATCCCTACAGCTTTCATTGTCATTTCTGTCAGCAGCCCGGACACATCAAGAGGAATTGCCCGATCAGGAGTGCTCGTCTTGGATCGCAGACCGGGGAGGATGCCAGTCGTTCGTCTCAGCCTCAGCCTCAGACCCTACCTCCGCCTCCGCAGTACCCGCAGTTGCAGTATCCGCAGTTTTCTCCTCAGCAATTCTCATATCCGGCACGGGGGCAGCAGCCGCAGTATTTTCAACGTAGTGTTCCTCAGTATAGAGCGCCGAGTACATGTAGTGTGCAGTCGTCTCCATCTCAGTAGTATCGGCCGAGTAATGCAGGACCCATTAATGTCGGTAGAGGAAAAGGGAAGGCGCCAGTGCAGGTTCATGCAATGGCATCTGGAGGGTCAGATTCTCAGATTGGTAACGCGGTTGTCGATGGTATGGTTTTGGTTTCTAGATCTCTAGCTCGCGTTTTATTTGATACCGGTGCCTCTCATTCTCTCATTTCGAGTTCCTTTGTACATGCCTTGGGATTAGAAGTAGAAGAGTTTAAGGAACCCCTAGTTATAACTTCTCCCTTGGGGCGGGTGTGTGTGAATTGTATGTGTAAATCATGTAAAATAAAGATTGGGGATGAGATTTTGAAAAGTGATTTGATTGTACTCCCCATGAGTTCCTATGATGTGATTTTAGGGATGGACTGGTTGTCCAGGTATAGTGCAGTTGTGGACTGCCAACTTAGAAAAGTAACCCTAGTGTCTGATAGGGGAACGGTGATCACTTACCAGGGTGGTGGTGATTGGCTAATGAGTGAGCGTCTCATGAAGTCATGTCTAGGAGGGCGAAGGAATCTAGATTGTTTTGCTTTTCTTGCCAATCTAGATTGCGAGCCCTATGTTTCGAGAGGTAGTGCAGTGATTCCGGTGGTTGATGAGTTCGAGGATGTCTTCCCCGACGAGTTATCAGGATTACCACCGCATCGGGAGATTGAGTTTGGTATCGAGTTGTTTCCAGGGACATCACCGATTTCTATGGCACCTTATCGGATGGCGCCGGCAGAAATGAAGGAATTAAGGAAGCAACTTCAGGAGCTTGCTGATAAAGGATATATTCGGAATAGCACATCTCCGTGGGGAGCACCAGTTTTGTTCGCTAAGAAGCACGATGGGACTCTCAGGTTATGTGTGGATTATCGGCAGCTGAATCGTGTTACGGTAAAGAACAAGTATCCTTTGCCTAGGATTGATGAGCTATTTGATCAGTTGGGAGGTTCGCGATACTTCTCGAAGATTGATTTGCGGTCAGGTTATCATCAGCTCAGAATCAAGGAAGAGGATATTCCCAAGACAGCTTTTAGGACTCGGCATGGGCACTTCGAGTTTCTGGTTATGTCTTTCGGGTTGACGAATGCTCCAGCAGCTTTTATGGATTTGATGAACAGGATATTTAGGCCGTATCTGGATCAGTTTGTGATGTGTTCATCGATGATATTCTAGTGTATTCTAAGACTTGGGAGGAGCATGAGCAGCATCTTCGGATCGTGCTTCAGACTCTGCGGGAGCACCAGTTGTATGCTAAGAGGGAAAAATGTGAGTTCTGGTTGACTGAGGTCAAATTTCTGGGTCATGTCATCTCGGAGCATGGTATTTCAGTGGATCCGTCCAAAATTGAAGCTATATTGGAGTGGGAACGACCAAGGAATGTAGCGGAGATTCGCAGCTTCTTAGGTCTTGCTGGATATTACAGGAAATTTGTAAAGGACTTTTCGAAGATTGCAGCTCCGTTGACGAGGTTGATCAGGAAAAACGTCAGGTTTGAGTGGGATGAAGACTGTGAGTCTGCTTTTCAGGAATTGAAGAACCGGTTGACTTCAGCTCCAGTGTTGATTATTCCTAGCAGTGACGAGCCATATGAGGTTTATGCTGATGCTTCAGGGCGCGGACTTGGATGCGTGTTGATGCAGCATGGACGTGTGGTTGCGTACGGATCGAGACAGCTACGACCTCACGAGCGGAATTATCCTACTCACGATTTAGAGCTTGCGGCAGTGATCTACGCGCTGAAGATTTGGAGATGTTACTTGTATGGAGCATCGTTTCAGGTCTTCTCCGATCACAAGAGTTTGAGGTATTTGTTCACTCAGAGGGATCTCAACTTGAGGCAGCGCAGATGGGTGGAGTACATGGAGGATTATGATTTCGCGTTGCAGTATCATCCCGGGAAAGCTAATGTGGTCGCGGATGCGCTTAGCAGGAAGTCTTCAGGGATTCTCGCTTGTTTGATTTTTGAGGACTGGAGCAGGGATGCGACAGTGAGTGAGTATCGGCTACAGTATCATGACGACGGTGATCGAGTTTTGTTGTATCATGTGGAAGCGACTCCAGCTCTTGTTCGGATGGTGAAGCAAGGTCAGTGGCAGGATCGACATTTGCAGGGGATTTGGTCGCGGATTCAGAACGGGGAGCAGTTCGAGGAATGGAGCGTGCATGCAGATGGATCGTTGTACTTCCGGGAGCGTCTTGCAGTTCCAGTTATCGCCGAGGTAACGAAAGCCGTTCTAGATGAAGCTCATAGGTCTCAGTTCGCTATTCATCCGGGGAGCACCAAGATGTATCGTGATTTGAAGAGACAATATTGGTGGAGAGGCATGAAGAAAGATGTTCGCGAGTACGTGGCCAAGTGTTCGACGTGTCTTCAGGTGAAAGCTGAGCACCAGAAGCCTGAAGGTCAACTTCAGCCGCTTCCTATTCCAGGTTGGAAATGGGAGCATGTGACGATGGATTTCCTCACAGGTTTGCCGAGGACGGAGCAGCGGCATGATGCAGTTTGGGTTGTAGTCGACAGGTTGACGAAATCGGCGCATTTCATTCCGTTTAGGTCGACGTGTTCTAGGAAGATTCTCGGGGAGTTGTATATGCAGAACATTGTGAGGTTGCATGGAGTTCCTTTGTCCATCACCTCTGATCGAGATACCAGGTTTAATGCTAAATACTGGAGGAGTTTTCAGGAGGCTTTGGGTACGGATTTGAACTTCAGTACGGCGTTTCATCCTCAGACTGATGGGCAGTCTGAGCGGGTTATTCAGGTTCTCGAGGATATGTTGCGTGCTTGTGCGTTGGACTTCGGCGGGAATTGGAAGCAATATTTGCATTTGGCGGAGTTCGCGTACAACAACAGTTATCAAGCGAGTATCGGTATGGCACCATTTGAGGCGTTGTATGGGCGACCGTGTCGGTCACCTGTGTGTTGGGCCGAGCCGGAAGATAGAGTTATTCTTGGGCCGGATGAGATTCGTGACAGCAACGAGAAAGTCGCGGTGATTCGAGATCGATTGAGGGCAGCTCAGAGTCGGCAGAAGAGCTACGCGGATAGGAGACGTAGACCTTTAGAATTCGCGGTTGGAGATTTTGTTCTCTTGAGGGTGTCACCTCGTAAGGGAACTATGCGGTTCGGAGTGAGTGGGAAACTCGCACCGAGGTATATTGGGCCGTTCGAGATCACTCAGCGTGTTGGTGTGGTCGCTTATCGGCTTGATCTTCCGCCCGAACTTTCTCATGTGCACGATGTGTTTCATGTGTCTATGCTTAGGAAGTGTCCACCTGGGCAGGATAAGGTAGTATCGTTTCGCGATGTGCAGGTTCAGGAGGATACGACGTACGAAGAAGTGCCGATTCAGATCATCGACCGGAAAGTGATTAGCTTGCGTCGTCGTGAGATACCGTTGGTAAAGGT
Source organism: Artocarpus heterophyllus (assembly GCA_025403435.1). NCBI lineage: Eukaryota > Viridiplantae > Streptophyta > Magnoliopsida > Rosales > Moraceae > Artocarpus > Artocarpus heterophyllus. Next base: position 17,719,317 of record CM046344.1, on the reverse strand, counting down.
CGTGTGGCAGCATCACGGTGTTGATGAAGCCACTTGGGAACTAGAGTCGGGTATGCGGGAGTTATATCCGCATTTGTTTTGCTTTTGAGATGAGTTTTAAATTTCGAGGACGAAATTTCTTTTAGGAGTGGAGAGCTGTAACGTCCCGAAATTTATTTAACATTAATGTAATGTAAATGATGAATTAGTGTGCCATAATTAAAGTTTTAACTTTAATTAGATTATTTGGTTGGATTTTTAGTTTTTGGTTGTTTTGTTAAATTGATGTGTTCAAAAGATTCCTTGTTGATTTAAAATGATGTTTTGAGTTTTAAAACACAACAATTTGTAAAATGTTAAAAATACTCCGTTTTACAAAACCGTGGGCGGCACATGGTTTTCGCACAGTAAAACCGCCCACCGATTTTCTCTATTTATTTTCCTTTCCTCTCTCTCTCTCTTCACTCTCACGGGCTCTCTCTCTCTCTCTTCCCTCTCTCACTCGGCAGCCTCTCTCTCTCTCTCAATTTCTTCAAAAAATTTTGTTTCCATTCGAATCCAAGCTTCGGAACAGCAAGGAGGAAGCTCGGGGACGTGATTCGGCGACCGAGAACGCGGATTGAAGCTTCGATTCGAGGTTAGATTCGAAATTTCTAAACTTTTTACAAAATTTTGATTTTGTGTGTTTTTGAAATCTAAGTTTGTTTTAGCTTAGAAAACCGTGGATTTGTGTTAAATGAGCTTAGAACAACTAGAATCTAAACCTAGATTGAAGAAAAACGGATTGGATTCAAGATTTTTATTTTTCTCCTCTTTTTCTCATTTTCGGATTTTTGAAGATTTTGAGTTCAAATGTTGTTTAAATGATTCCAAATATGTTTTAGAATGTTTTTCTATCAACTATAGTTGTTTTTCATGCCTGGGATTTGAGAAAAACAGGTTGGAATTCAGATTTGGATTTTGGGGATCGAGAAACCCGTGGCTGGGATTTCTGGATTTTCCCAGTTCGGCAGGCCGAAGTTCATGTTCGGCAGGCCGAAGTGATGATCGGCAGGCCGGTGTTCTTCCGATCGGCAGGCCGAATCTGGGGACATGTTCGGCAGGCCGAACTTTGCTTCCGGCAGGCCGAACTGTACAGTTCGGCAGGCCGAAGCAGGGCGTCCGGCAGGCCGACCGAGGCATGGAAAATTTTGTGATTTTTACCCGATTTCATTGTTTTGAACCCTGATTTAAATCCCAACCTTATAGGATGATTTTAATGATACAAATGGCACACTAGGACATCATGAAATGATTTAGTAACATAGAATGTCTCAAACTAGATATTGATTGACTTAGTTTGTATCTAGGACTGTTCGTGGTTCCGTGGAGCTAACGTATAGCGGATCGGGATTACGGTGTGGGGTACCGGCACGAGTATTGAGGTAGGACTTCTATCCTATTTCTTTGGTAGCCTGGTTTTGAAATGATTTGGCTTTGAAAATGTTTTCTATCAAAATGTTTTCAACGGTTGTTTGAAAATGATTTTATCGGTTATATTTTTATATACCGTGACATGAAATGAATTTCATAATGAATGTAATTGACAACACTCGGTAATTGGGTTTTGAATGATAATGATAATAACCACATGGGCATGATGCCATATCAGAGATCGGGTCGTGATCGACCTTGGGGGCAGGTCCCGAAACCCAGCTGGGCCACTACGGTGGTGATATCATGGTTTGCCTAGGTAAAAGTAAATTGGTGTTTTGATTTGACGAGTAGACTGTTCTGTGTCAGAACGGTTCTACTCAATTTATTTATTTATTTATTTATTCAAGTTCCTTTTTGTATACTCCTGATAATGTTTTGTTTCTTTGCATCAAATTATTTTATAAAACCTAGTCCTACTGAGCCTTTCGCTCACGTTTTATCTGTTTTAAATTCCCCCCTCTAGGTGGTTTCCCATTTAGGTTTGGAGAAGATTCTTCGGACCGAACTCAGGAGCAATAGGAGAATTTATTTACATTCTGTATTTATTAATCAAGGCATGTAAGACTTAACTTTATTCGTACTTGGACTGTAATTGTATTTGTGATATTGTCAGATTCATGTGTGTGCACAAGTTGTGGGTTGTGGAACCCTTATTCGCGGTTTTTATTCAATTATTGTTATTTGTTTAATGATTTTAAATTCTTTATAAAATGTGGTGGAAATTCTTCTTAATTTTTATTTAATTGGATTCTTAAACTCTCGGTTTTTAACTAAATTCTCTTTTAATTAATCTAAATATTCCGCCACGTCACCTCCCGTACTCCGGGGCGTGACAATTCCCTTCTACAATCTCATTTTTTTGAGGTGTGTTGATACAGATTGACTCAAATTCTTCCCTTTTGAATAAAACATATTCATATTTGAAAGAGGGTGACGACGGGTTCTTTCAAAATTGCTATTTGTCAATCTATTAAAAGTGACGTAGAAATATTTGAGACGAAGTAAATTGATCTATGAATAAGTGGATCATAATGAAAAGATACATAGACAAATAAATCCAATATGAATTTTAAGGTACTGCATTTGTTATTTAATTATGGGGACATCATTCGAATGGAAAGAGATTACTTAAGAATTTCTGATTATAACCTTGTTTTGAAAGTATCGTGATATTAGATTGAAATAGTCCTTAGCAGGATCTAATCTACATTTCTTTTAATTACAATACCAATTTGGTTTGGACAATGTTATGAAAAGTTGGAAATATATATTTCAAATCAGACATAGTTTGAAAGAAATATCCACGATAGGTGCAATCATGAATAAATAAAACAAACGACGGAGTCCCTAAAACATTATGAACTATACGAAGTGCCCGTCATTACAACAAATAGAAGATATTTACACTTCGTAATTTCATAAATATCATAGTGAAATTTTTTTATATCAATTATTTAACTAATTCTTGAAAAATTAGGTTGGGTGACCTTTTTTATGGCCTCTTTAAAATAAATAACCATAACTTTTTAAAATTATGTAAATAGCCGCTTATTGAGTTTAACTGATATCAGTGTTTAACTCAATAAACTTAAATTTATCAGTGATAAATTGATTTTAACTGATAAGCTTTTCGAGTTTATCAGTGTTAAACTCGATAAACTCAAGTTTATCACTGATAAATGGTCATTTGTCTAATTTTAAAAGGTTATGGCACTTATTTCAAAAGTACTTAAAAAAAAAACTATATACCTCTATATCCCTTAATTCTTTTAAATAATGATGGAAACTTAACTTAGCAAATGATAAATGAAGTATGTCCTAGACGAAATAGATAAAGGCAGATCATGTCTTTATTGTAAATAGAAGAAAAAAAAAAAAAGATAATGATCTTCAATACTAGTTTTTCCACTTGATTCTTCAAGTTGTAAAGTCAATCTTTCTCCCAAGTATGTTTAATCATCTTCCTATACCCTGAATTCGAGATATGCAATATGAAGAATAGAAAAGCACGCTATAATTTAAATCCTTTACGAGTTTTTGTATTTTGGACAAAAGGTTGGTGGAAAACTTTGAAACATGAAGAACATTCTAAATTGTGAGAGATTCATTAGAATAGTTCCTTCGTTAGCGTATCTTCCTATTGCTAGGGTACGGGTGTTATAAGATGAATTTGTATGAGAAATAGTCCATATGATTGGTGGCTTCTGAATCAATAACCAAAGAGGCTGAAAAGGTTTTGTTTGAGACATTTAGTACTCGAAGACAATGATACGTATCTAAGAACGCTGACGAACAAAAAGACTTAACCTTGCACTTCGCTAAAGTTCCCAACAAATTCCTTCACTTCTAAAATTCTTCGTTGTTGAAATTGCCTTGTTCTTAAAAACTGCCTTTTATTTAATTTTTTTTTTACTTTGCAAAGATCACATGAGTTTGTCTTTGCCTCCTCTGGTGTAAATTCTTCACAATGCAAATTATATTGAATGCTTATGGTTTTCTTTAAGGCCTCCAGCATCACTTTCTGGCGTGTTAGGGCTGTATGATAGCTACACCATATATAGAAAATCCTTATGTATCGCCCTCATCGAATTAGTTTACTCCTTGTCACCAATAGATTGTTTCTCAAGACTTGAGTTCTTCACTGTACAACTTAGGGTTCAACCATGACTCCTCTAACTTCTTCAGTTTGAATTATAGAAACGATTTCATTTAAGTACAACAAATCTTCTATTCCCATCACTTGTACTCAATAAGGTCAGACTCAAATTTAGTTTAAACAAGGAAATCATAGATCTTATCATTTCAACGAATCTCCTTGACATGGTTGCATGATCATTTCACGTCATTTGCATACATTTATAGTAGTTCATCTCTTGTTACAGATCTTTCAATAGGTTAACATACTCAACAACCAAGTGACCTCCTTTTTAAGTGGCAGAAATCTATCTTTTAATCTCATAAATTTGAGTAGCATCACATATTAGCAACAATTTTTTTTGTACAGTGATGAGATTGTAAAAGTGTACATTTTACAAGAATAAAATCATTTATTTTTGCTTTTATTTCTCATTAAATCCTCTAATTAATAGCATTTTTATGTTAATTGGTATTTTTGTGTCTTAGTGTAAAAATATGTTTTTATGTTTAAGAATATTTTTGGTAATTTTTAGAGTCATTTTGGTGTGTTTTATTATTAATTAGTTTGAAAATAATTAAACCGTAAAAATAAAGTGTATAGTAATTTTATTTTGAGTTTTAAAGTGTTTACAAATAAGTTTTTAGTTTGTAAATATGTTTTATTATATTGCTAGTAATTTATAAAAACATTTTTAAGGTCTTAGGTAATATATTTGTTAAGGTTTGTAAATTTTAAAAGTTTTTATTTATTTTTAGTGTGTTTATTGTTGTCACATAAATATTCTTAAAATTATTGTCAATATTTTGTCTATAAAATAACTAATTTTAGTGTGTTTGTTAATTTTAGATTTGAAATATAGAGGAAAAACCGAGCCAAAAAAGCAAAACGGACCTTAAATGTTCAAGAAATCAAAAAGAAAAAAAAAGACATGGCAAGCCCAAGACTATTGGATCAAGCCGCCCAGTGCATTTAGGCTGTCTACATGTCCATGCCGTTGTTAGATCCTCTTATTGTGGTATTAAAAATTTTTCATTAGCAGACATTCTGGTAATTTTCAAAAAATTTAAGGGTTATTGTGGTATAAAAAAATTTCATTATTTGTACTCTTGGATTAAGCAGCAATTTAAATTCAAAATAACCTATATTGTTGTTTTTGATTTTAGCCTTAGATTCCTAAAATTTCTTTTTATGGTTTACCAAACGTTAGATTTAACTTTGGATGACAACATAATTGACTTTGTGCTGCAAAAGGCACTCCCAAACTAGCCCCTACTATACATAATCTGTAAAATCCTTTAGGGGGTATTTGGTATGCAGTAATCAGTAAGAATCATATTCTTAAAAAAATGATTATAGGAAATATGATTTCTAAGAACTAAAATTATCAAGTTTGGTTGCACATAGGAATCTTCTATTAGATTTTTAGGAATAATATATTACTGTGTTTGGTTGTATATAGAAATCTTGTATAATTGACAAAATAATTTATAGTATAACATTAAATGTATTAATAAATATATCAGTACTAATATTAAATAATAATAATATAAATATAAATAATAAAATAATATTATATATAATTTCACATTAATATTACTATGAATATTAATGTTATTACTTTTATTATTATTAAATAATTATTATTTTATATTAATATAATACTTTTTATATTATATAAAAATATTAATTTGTAATAATCATAGAATTATTATTTAACAATTTATTAATATTAAAATGTTGTATATAATATATAACATATTGATGTGAATATAAATAATAAAAATATAATTCTTAATAATATATTAGTATTTATATTAATATTAACATTAAATAAAAATATTTTTATAAAAAATATTAAACATATTTAGTTATATTTTATATTTATATTTTATTATAATAGTATTTATATAATTTAATATTGATATTACTATGAATATTAATATTATACTATTTATATTGATGTTATATTATTATGCTTTTATTATTAATGTTATTATTATTCTTATTATTAAATTATAATTTTATATTGACATAATATTTATATCTATATCATATATTAATATTAATTTATAATAATAGTATGAAATTATTTTATTTTATTATTATAGTATTTATATATATATTATATTCTAATATTAATTAATAATAATATGTATTATATTTAGATATTGTATATGTAATATATTATATATTTTTATTATTATTGTTAATGTTATTATTATCATTATTATCAAATTATTATTTTATATTGATATAATTTTTATATTTATATTGTATAGAAATATTAATTTATATTATTATTATTATTTAATAATAATATAATTATTATCATAATCATCATGAAAAAAAAGGTGAGATTTTCATAGTTTTAAGATTCCTAGGAATATGAATATCACCATGTTGGATGGGATTCAGATTATCCCAAAACGAGGTAATCTGAATCCTATGGGAATGAGTTTCCTAAGAATCTAAAACTTAGATTACTGTATACTAAACATAGGAATCTATAAGATTTCAATTCCCACCTCAAGATTACTGTATACCAAACGCCCCTTTAGATTTTGCGTCTAAATCGATCCTTGTCATTCTCATTGCTTATAATTTTTATAAGGGAGAAAAAAGCCGGTCAACACAAACATACAAAATTTTGAAGGCAACAGCAAATAAATGACTCAAACTCAAAGAGACCACTCTTTTAATGGAATTAAGGGGTGTTTGGAAGAATGGTGGGAATAATTGGTTAGAACTACTTTTATTGTAACACATGAGAGTTTTACATTATATCGATTTTTTTGGTTATTGTAGCATGTGAGAGCTTTACATTGTTTATAACTAAAAAAGTAGTGAGAACCTCTTTTGCCAAACATGGGGTTATTTTAATGCTTCAAAACTCGTTTTCAGTTAAAACGACAAAAATGGGAAAGGCATTTCGTTTTGCGAAATGGAAAAGAGTACAATTGTGTTGCACAACTAAATTGTGAGCAATTGTACTCCAATAGTTGATAGTTGTTAAAATTTAGATAGGATTAATTAAGATTATGCAAGCGTAATATTGAGGTTGAAAAAGTGAAATAAAAAAAATCCCTGGGTTTGCATTGCGAGTACTTAAAATCAAGGCACACATAGGCAAAATATCGAATTTATAATGCAGTTGGATTGCTGATTCGACTAAAAATATTACAACAATACAAATTTTAAAAGAAAAAATACTATAACAAAATGGGTTTCAAATAAATCTTTTCTAGTTCGAATTAGTGAACCAAACATATAATTGATTTCTAAATGGTTCAAACATTAGCAAGTATCTTTCATATGCCTGCCAGTGATTAAAAACTTCGACAGAGTTAACCATGTGCCGTACTAGCTAGACTGTCACTGAGATTATAAAAAATGCGCTCTTATTTTCCTTAAGAAGGTATCGTTCTCTTTCAAGAAAATAACAAAATATTGAGCCCAACTTCAAACAAACAGATTGTTTTGTAAAAACCTGCTAAAACAAGCATACAAGTTTGTCTTTCTAACAAAAGAAGAGCCTAGAATTATATTTAAGAAAATATACATAATCAACCACCTGAGATAAACTGAAGATGCACAAAAACTAAAAAATAGAACATCATTGTGTTTTTAATAAAAAGGAATTTAAATTATTTAATATTATTCAATTAATATCCTTATTATTTCAATGGTTTAATCTATGAGTGGGATTGCCTTTGAATATTCACAAATCAAATTGTAAAAATATGGGCGAATGATTGAAAAAAAAACTAATTCTAACACAAAGGTGTCAAAAAGGCCATATTAGGCAGGCCGGCCCTTCTAACCCCAGGCCCTTGATGGGCCTAGCACAACCTACTACAATAAAGGGCAGGCTTGGGCCGGCCCTGCCCTAAGGAGAGATCATCAGGCTTAGCCTTGGGCCCAGCCCTTTTCCTTTAGGCCAGAGCCGGACCTAGGCATGGGCCCTTTTAGGCTTTCGTGTGGGCCAGCCCTTATATGGTCTTGTTGGACTGGCCCTCTAAAAGCCTTGTAAGGCCCCGTATATATGTAGAACACACTATTATTGTTATTGATTTTTTTTTTTAAAAAAAAATTTATAGTTGATGACGCTTGCCATTTTGTACTTTTGAAGTTTTTTTTATATTGAACTTGTTTGTGGCTAATTACTGCACTGATTTCTAGAAGATGAATTTGTATATGAACTCACTTGACCAAGGTACTTTTTTGTTGCTACGCAACACCAAGTTTAATATTACCACGCTTGGTTTAAATCTTGTTTTTGTCTGCATGAACTATTGGAAACAAAAATGTTCAAATGACAACTATATTAATTTTCACAAAATATATTACAAATAAACATTTAAAAACAAAAGAAATAGATCGGATTTCATGATGTGGATACGTTTCAAAAGTATAAAGCACTCCGTATAATTAGCTATCCAAATCATGCATGCATGGAGAATACAGAAACATCGATAAAACAAAATATCGGACCTTAAATGAGATGTTTTTCGAGAATACTAATTACTCCGTAATATTAGCTATCGTGACACTGGAATAAATGAATCTAAAGGTTTTAATAACAGCATACCACAAAACACATAATATTTTTTCACTTTCTTTTTTTTTTTTTTTTATAACACATGCCAACTAACAAACAAACATACAAAAGACAGAGTAAAGAACAACATCACATAGAGAAGAGCGGTTATTCAGCATACAAGAAAGACTGACAAATATATTGTTGGTAAAACCAAAAGATCACAAGTGGAGGTTCATATTTAACGGTTGTTTCATGTTGCCTTTCTCCCAGTCCAGCTTCAAAGTTGCAGTATCAGACTTCGAATGAACAATTTGTATTTTGTCCAATAATTCCTCAACAGTTGGAGCAGTAGCAAAAATTTATCGTTAAGCCTATACAATGAAGTTTCTTCCACAATGTGGTCTAAAAACTTTAACAAACCATCATAGAAACCGTTCATTTAATAGTCCTAAGGTTTTGGAATGGATGCTTAACAGGTTCCTAATAACAACTACAAACATTTCCTCTAGGGTGCCTAAACCACCAAGTAGAGCTATGAAAGCATCAACTATATTTAATATGGCTTCTATACGTTCATAGATGCACATAACTCTTTTTTTTTTTTTGGGTATCTATAGTCTTCCCACAAAGATTCCCCTAAGCTAGAATATAAGGGATAATCTCTAGAACTTGTGCAGCACTTGACTGAGCAGCTATTGAAACACTCTCAGTTAACCCTAAGCTACCTCCCCATACAATAGGTTAATCTTTTTACGTGTTAAGACTTGTCCTACATATTCTACGGCCTTGAAGCAAACTCTATCTTTACCAAGACTAGAACCACAGAAAACACAGACAATTTCGATTTTCCTAAATGAACGAGGGGAAAACACGTTTGGTTTCCAAAACGATTTGATTTTTTTTGAGTTTTTAGTTTTAAGTTCGCTCTACCTTAACTCTGAGTATTAAATGAGATCTTAAATAAGATAGAAATATACATGGATTAAGGAGTTAGACTAGTAGGTGATGGACAAGTAATCTAAAAATCTAAACAAAATATTGTATAGGTAAGAAATTCAGAAAAGATCTAGACAGATTAGAAAGACACTTTGACATGACTGTAAGCTTTTTAACAAACTTGCACTGAATCTAGAAAACTGGCAAAAGATACTCTAACACGACTGTAGGTTCTTTAGCAAACGTGCATAAAATCTAGAAAACTAACAAAAGACACTCTGACAAGGCTAAGGCTTTTTGACAATCATGCTCTGCATCTAGAAAACTGACATATATGACAAATTAAATGTCAGGATAAGATTCAAAAATTTCAAATATGTTACGATACAACATGTAATGCATCTAACAATATAGTATTTTTAACTTAATCAATTCAACTTTTAGGTCCCAATCTAATACATTGTCGCCTATGACAGTGCACCAATGTTTCTACTTGTGGAGTCCTACTTCGATGACCAAGACAAGCCATCTCTCATTAGGATTGTAGACAGCACAACAATCTTAGTATGAATAAAGCGTCTAACTTTATTACATTGATTGCGGATCTTATGATTTAGACCATCACCTTTAATATTTATGTCTTTCGCATAATCTGTCTATCATATGCACAATTCGTAAAGGTTTGGACTGACAGTCTTAGATTTTTTTATTTGCTTATCATACATTTTACAAATATAAACATAAAAAGGACAACATTTAGTATATGAACAATAAATAAACTCTTTATTGATAAAATGTCTTTAAAAACATATTACATATTTTACTCTTTAGGCACTATGTCTAATAGATACCACTTTTGTTGGTCATATAGGTACGAAATTTGTTGGCTCACATGGTTTTGTACGTTTACGTGATTTGTTCATGCGAGGAAATTATATGTTTGTTTTGTTAATTGTTCTCCATAGGACCTGCTGCATTGGCTGGTGTGTCAGTTGCGGTCTTCAATTTAATCTCCAAGTTCTTTAACGCTCCACTACTCAGTGTCACAACTTCTTTTGTTGCTGAAGAGCAGACGTCGGTTGGTAAGGCCAACGAATTTTCATCTCAAAGTGGTGATGGTAATTTTTGAGGACAATTTGCTGCGTAGTAGTGTTCTCTGTTTGACATTCATTGCTTCGTCTTCTTTTTTATGTTGTCAAAAGATTTTTGGGTTTTTGATTGTAAACAGATTTCCAGGATGAAAGCTATTTTTCTTCTGGTATGTTATTCAACAACTACATTTTATAGGTGGTTGGTATTCGGTTACTACATTTTATAGGTGGTTGGTATTATTGTGCTCTTTCATGCAAAAGGTCCTTCCAGTGCAAAAGGATACCGAAACATAAGGTGATCCAAACAACATGAACATATATTGCTTTTAGATTACTATATCGAAGAGAACTTTTGCCAGAGCGACCTGACTAATGAAAAGGATTGATGAATGTTGACTGGAGCAATAAAGTCTCCCTTTTTATGAAGGATAGAGAAGATATTAGCGTTTGATCTACATCCATACCTAGTAAAATGTTTGGTTCTATGTATCATCTAGGCGAGGCGACTGATCCAAAACAAACTTTGAATACAAACAAGACGCAGATAGATCTTCGAATTTGATTACCTTTTGAATTCTTCTTTCATTGCACAATGTTCTTCCGGTAATCTTTCCTATATCTTCAGCTTTATGCACCTTTCTACGTGGCTTTTATGGTGAATGGAGCCTAAACAAAATGGTTTCAGCCATCTGGTTGTCATATTATGCATTTAGCAGATATTTAATTGATGATCTTCTCAACCATAAACGTGCTAGTACAGAAGACTATTGTTATTTATGTAAGAGCATTTCCAAACAGAAACCAAAGACCATGTATGAAAATCATTAGGATTAGAAGTAACTATACGTCAAGCATCGAAATTGGATGAGTTCATATATCAAAGTTCATTGTGGATTCGCTTGTTATTTGAGCAATGGGAGGGATAATTTTTCAATTTGAAGACTTGTCTTGGTCTACTTGAAATAAAGTTATGTTTTGATCTATCCTTGTTTATGAGTTCGAACCTGGCCGGTATAACTTATAAAGACATAAATTATGTTCAGAGTCCTGAAAAATCTCAAATGATTATTGAATGCCTATTCTTTGCAGGTGTGTTTGTTATATGCCTTTTCCTGAAATTATTAGTTACTTTGATTGTATTCCACAGGTGGTCTTCTTGTTGGCAGAACCATAGCAGTCCTTGCAACTACAACGCTAGCTACGTCCATGGCAGCTAGAGTACGCATGTCTGGTTATCAAATTTGCTTTGAACTTTGGTTGGCAAAATCTTTGCTTAATGATGCTTTGTCACTTGCTGGTCAGGTGCTGGACTTTTGACTGTACAAAGAGTCATATGACGCACCTAGTTAAGTTTCAATCATAGAAGGAAGAAAAATTATCTTGTTATTTTGCAGAATAAGCTGATAAAAAAAAATTAAAAATAGTAAAAGGTTTAGACAGCAAGCTAGTGTCCTTTGAATACAAAAATTTCATATCCATATTCTCTCTCTACCAATGCAAACAAGACCTGAGTTTTGAGATGGAAAAATATTGGGAGATTGAGGAGTTGATTTATTTTTTGACACCTTTTGGCTGGTTGTTACTATATTCATGTTGCTGAAATGAATGCTTAAAAGTTGTTAGAGCTTGTACTTTCATAATGAATCTAAAATTGTACTTTTGTTGAACATCTCATTTTCTGATATCAAATTACTAGCAGCACCTCACATATGTCAAAGATATTTACCATATCAAGTAGAGATTTTTCACCTTTTAATATTCCACTAAGCTGGCCTAGCTTAGAGAACATATCAAAGTAAGCACTAGCGAGTGCAGACCTTCTCTTTTGCAGTCTCTCGAATTCTGGAAGTTTAGTGTTCTTGTAATTGCTGTATCTTCAGTCAGCATTTACACTCAGTAAAGATCATCTCTTTCTTTGCAGTAAAGATCATCTCTTTCTTTGAGTTTGGCTGTGAGCATTTGGCATCTTATCAAAGATCTCTATGATTGCTAGCACTGATCTCTCTTTGGCATTTGCGTATTCTCCATTGGAAACCGGCAATTTCCTTGTGAAAATTGAAAAGTTGATGCTCACATGTTGTAGCCATGGAAATTTCCGATTCTTTATTTTCGCATGTATTGGATCAAAAAACAAATAAACAGGCAATCCCATATATTCCATATTGAGCACTAATAATGTATGAACCTTGCTTTATATTCTAAAAGTCTCAAACAATAGCGTTTGTGAAGTAGCATCACAAATTCCTTTTGAGAATTACCAGACACAATCATCTTTAATCTTACCATTGAATTGATGTTTCCTTCTAGGCGCTTCTTGCCAACATGTATTCCCAAAGAAATTATGAACAATCACGCCAGGTGATTTATAGAGTTCTAGAGGTAGATAGGATCCCTAGGTTTTTCATACTCATGTTTTAATCTTTATCTCTTCCTTCATTTTATATGAAAATTCATAACTGACTTGTGTTGCAGGTGTGGAGTCAAATTAAGTCAACAATCCAACAAAAGTAAGAAAAAAAAGAGAAAAGATAGATTATGGGAGCTACAACGTCAAGGTTGGGCGCCGCAGCGCCCGTGGGCAGCAAAGCAGCGTCATGGTGTTGGCAGAAGAGCACTGCGGCGCCGGTAGGTGAGCGCCGGAGTGGTGCCAAGGCACTGTGTTGTGCGATATTCAGTGCAAAAGTCATGTTTTAAAGGCCAGTGGTCAATCCTAGGTAATCTTCATCTCTATGGATTTCTTTAGATTGCCACGAATGGACTCCATCTTAAGCCTCCATCTCGGACCTCCATCTTGAACCTCCATCTATCTTGATCTTGGGCTTTGATTTTACATTACAAATTGCAATCTAAACTATTCTATTTCTACTAAATAAATAAATAAATTACAACAAATTGAAAAAGTGACACGCAGGCTGTATTTAAAATTACAAACCTAAAATAAAATTAAATAAAACATGCCAATCACATTGGTATAAAAGGGTCATGCTACGCACCATGCAATTCACACTAAACATATAAACATAATAATGTAATTTCATTATAGTTAAATTTTTATTATGACCAAAACAAATTATGTGACGAATCAATTCGGGGTCAAGGGGCTACGCCCCTGGCGACGGTCCCGCTAGGCGGTTAGCGGGTGGGGGTCAAGAGGGCAGTGCCCCTGAAAGGTAAACGATTTACCTTACTCGTTTGAATGAGTTACTGCTTAAATCCATTAATTTTAATAAATTAGATTACCTAATCTGTTCATAATAGAATTAATTAATCTCTGTTTAACACTTAAACGGATTCATGAAATTTATTGATCTGTTCTAAATGGATCATCCTTGTTTAACAAGTAAACAGACTCTATGATATATATTAATCTGTTCAAAATAGATTATCACTATTTAACATTTAACCAGTCCGTCACCTTAATAAAATCGAAACCAGATTTACAGTATATCGTGTAATCATCTTAAAACAGATTATTAGATTCTTGTTAAATTGTAATATTAATCAAATTAACAACAATAGGTTACAAGAAACAGTAAACGAATTATCAAATTAACACGGTAAAAATGTTTAATCAAATAAAACCTCAAACACATTAATCTAATTAATGTATAAATCGTATCCATGCATATCACATATACACAGAACCATATAATATCAATTTAATTGAATTTGCAAGTCACTCAGATACCACTGTTAGGTTTTGTTGGATTTTATCATTCAAATAAGCAACGAAAAATCAAAATTAATTCCCACAAAACCTTCGCAGAATCCATGCAATTTGATTAGATTAATAAGAAAGTCATAGAATCTTACCAGGATAACAAAATGGGCAAAATTGTTGGAAGGAAGAGAGCGGGTTCACTCTGGTGACACCCTAACTCGAGCTTTTCGTATTTAAGATCGGATTCAGACGTTGTTACTTAGAGTAACACCCTCTACAGGTATCCACACGAACAAACTCTCTCAAAAACCTAATTGGTGTGCTAGCACCCTCTCATTGCGTTTAATGACTCTCTTTAATTTTAGAGTTTTTAATATTTTTGCCTTTTAGAATGAGAGAACACATTTTCTCTTCTAATCTGACCAAAAACTCTAAAATAGATATATATATATATATTTATATGCACACATTGACTTCGAGAAAAAGTCAGATTTTAACTAGGGTAACTGTAATTCAAATATGATTCATGGAATATAGACAATGTCAAATTTAATGAACCTAGACATATCTAGTACATCAAATCAAGACATTATCAGGTTCATTGAACCTAGACACAGTAAACCCAAAATTTATTTTTGGTCTGTTCTAAGTGTGTGACCCTGTAGGTTCACATAACATTGGTAGTGGGCTTGAAATTCTGTTTATGGCCCACAAATCATAAAGCGGTCTCTAGCAAGACATTATAATTACCCAAGTTATACAAATGTCAATAATCCGACATAACCTAATATACAATAAGTATTAAAGTCCTTTTGTCACTAGATACCTTGATTGAACATAAGGCTTGGTTTATGTCATCCTTATAATATTCAATCATATTATTTCTCGATCTTAAGTAGACTGATATTGATAACCTTTATCAATTCATTCTAGTAAGGCCATACATTTTTCTTCAGTCTAACTTATTGAGGGGGCCATAGATATCTTTCTCATAATAAACGAGGGACAAATTCCTTCTTAATCACTCACATTCCTCACATGATTCACTCTATATCCAACAACAATCTATTCCATCATCTTGTTAAAGATAATATTATAATGTGTTAAAATATAGAACTTGTCATGTAAGAAACAATGGTGATTTCAAGTTAGAGGACTAGGAAAATACTATTGTGATGAGAATGACTTATGACAATTATCCATGCAGTATTCTCATAGCGGGTAGATCCAATACATCATTTTTCAAATATGTATCTATGAGTTGACTTAGTATCTCATACACATGATTAGTAAAACATAATCATCAGTCAAACTTCATACTACTCTTCATTCATTATTATCCCAATAATAATGACCAATTAGGGATAATTTAAAATAGAATTCAATTTTTACCTAAGAGTTTTACTATCAAGTCACATACTTGATGACTTTAGGCAGAATTAACTATTCACGGAATTAGAATAAAAACAATAATGATAATGCCTCTTTATTAATAAAATGCAAATGTAACGAAGTCAAAATGTGATCATTACATAATTGGCCTAAAGCACATCACTAACACAATCTCTGTCTTATTTGATTTCAAGCAGATTGGTTCAGTGATGGCAGTTGGCTTGGCTATTTTATTGTTCTTTGGTTTTGGAGCTTTTTCTAGCTTATTCACCACCGATTCGGAAGTTTTGGACTCTGCTTGGTCGGGTTTACAAGTAAGGAAAGCATGCTTAAACAGTTTACCGGTTGCATACCATGTGATGCGTTGTTTACTAAGCTAATTGAGTAATATATTGGTGCATTGGTGGGATGGGACATTGACTGCATTCTCATTCATGTGCATGCATATAAAACTATTGTTTCCCACCTCGTAATAGCTTAACCTTTGGGATGAATTGGTAAACAAACAAATGAAAGGCCTGTCAAGTATACTTTAGGGAGGGTCTGATCGCCCTTTTGACATTTATGCATGATTCCACTATGATATAATTTCTTTGAAAATATTCTATGTTTTGGCCTATGCGGTAACTCTTAATTTATCGGGGAGATATAATCGCTGCCTATCTTTATCCGGACCCTTTCCATGCCAATAGTGCAAGTCTGCTTTGCAATGGAAGCTCTGGGAATGGCTGGATAAATGAATTTATGTCCTACGGAGTTTATGATATATTCTTGAAAAACAAAATATATGTAGAAATATATTTTTTCCCTCAAGACACTTTTGTTCCTCACCCTTAGACTTTTCGTTTTCCTACAAAAGATAAAAACTTGAATACAGATATGCCACAGAAAAAAAAATATAGAGAAATTGAGTGAAAAAGTAAGCTGGATATGTACCATTAGAACCGTCGAGAGAGCAAGCAAATTCCACCTAATTAATACCATGTACATCTTATATAAGTGCAGCTAATGAAGTTACTACCAAGCCTGCACAAATTTTAAAAAGAGCAAGGTTTGATATTAAAATAATGCTACTGATCTATGGGAGCGGAGGCCACTTAATCCTTGATCTGAAAAGTTCTTTGTTGTGTCTGGCTTGCAAAATGGGGACTAACAACTATGACTTAAACAAGTTACATATGGACAAAACTAGATGAGTTTGCATTTTGCCAGTTGTACTTGCTGCTCACAATTGGTTGTTCTACCACTGCTCGGCGTGTTTGGTTGTCAGTTTGTTGACGGATCTCAGCCAGTGAATGCTTTAGCATTTGTCATTGGTGGACTTTATTATGGAGTTTCAGACTTCGGATATGCTGCTTATGCCATGGTAATTTTCTGGTCCCCTGCTGTACTATTAACCATTTGATTCTTCTCCCTCAGGTATTGCTTTTATTGTGTAGGTTTTTGCTGGGCTTATTTCTTCCCTCTTCATGGTTGTGGCTGCTCCTTGATTTGGTATTGCTGGAGTCTGAACTGGGTTGTTTCTCTTCTTGACACTGCGTGTAGTAGCTGGATTTTGGATGTAAGTAACTTCTGTTTTGCCATCAAGTCATCTCGTCATTTACCATGAATGGTGCACTAGGCTATCAACTTTTTAGAGTTGGTCGGAATTCATGTGTCTTATTAGTTCTATAATTCCTCTTTCCTGTTGTTAAGGTCACAAAGCCCTTGATCTTTTTTGAAGGGGGTCTTAGTGTCGTATTAAAGTAAAATATTAATACACAAGGATGCGATCCATTCATTGTGTCCATCCTATCATGACTTCCATGCACAAATACATGAATCAGTCAGAAATTGCTTAAATTTTTATTGCCTATTTGTCTAAGGTTAATGCTAGGATCCAATTTCTCTTACAAAGAACTGTCAAACCCCAAAACCAGACACGACCTAACAACTTGCCTAACCAGGACGTGATACGAAATACATTCTTTAAAGCTGTAGTTTCTGGTTAATCTTATGAATCATTTAAGAGATAAGTAAGCCATAAGGAGAAGAAACTATGTTTTCACATACATATAGTGTAAACTTTACAAGAGGTATTGTAAGAGCATCTCTAATGCAATGCTAAATTGATGTGACTATTGGCAAATTTAGCATTTGAGTTTAAAAAAAAAAATTCATCAATGCAATGCCATTTTTAATGTTAAATTTGTTATATGTTAAACATTGTGACAAGTTAGTTTAGTATATGACAGATTTGGTATTGAATTCATTAATTAGTAGATTGACTTTTTTGCTTTAATAGTTACAACATTCTTATTTTTTAATTATTTTAATATCAAAAGATTACTTTTACGGGTTTCAATGTTTAATAATTATGACAAAACATATAATATTTTAAATAGTATAACGCTTTAGAATATAAAATAAAATAACATATTAAATATGCTGTTTTTATACTTTTTGGTGAAAAATATAATATTGACATTAACATTTGTATTGGAGATAGTCTCACTTGTGACAAATCACGTGACAAATGAGTTGGTTAATATTTTAACTTTTTATAAATGGATTCACCCATTAAAAAATAACAATTCAGTTGCCTTGATATAAAACAATCGGTAGATTACTTGAATCCCTATCATATCCTTTTTCTAATGCAAATTATTTATTCTATTACCATTTGCATATCCACAGGGATGATGGCATTATATGTAGAATCAGATTCTCATTTGCCGTCCTAATATTTGAAATATCAAAATTACTTTGAGGCTTTTGTCGAACATTTGTTTAGTAGTTCCCTTAAATTCTAGACGCCCCTATTTATCAAAATGTTGATTTGCTCCAACCTTGAACATCTTGCTGATAGATAACACTTTCTTTCAGGTTGGGTACAAAAAGCGGACCCTTGGAAGATGGTTTGGGATACGACGGAGCAGGAAACCGAGAAAGAATTGCCAAAATGTGCCTCCATTAACTTCAATTCTGCTTTTTTTGATTGTTAGATAGGTATTTAATTCAATCCGAATCAAGTGACTGCGGTTATAACACCAATTGCATCATGGTCTTCAAAGGGCTGCTGTTCCTTTGAGGTCAGCTTGTTCGAACCACTTGCTGCATATGTGCAAAATTTCAGCAGTTGAAAAGTTTAAAGAACCGGTCGTCTTCTATTCATTGCCAGGTTCTTCATATAGATTCTTTCTGCACTTTTCGTGCATATACAACTGGCTCCATATTTATTAGATATGCCACACGTGCAAGGATTGTCAACTAGAAGTTGTATATATTTGGTGGACATTTTTATTGGAATGTGATCACTGGTCAGGGCGCTTGTAAATAAATTTTGGGCTATTGAAAGGTTGATGTGACTCATTTGTAATGTACTCCAGAAAATTATTTAGCAGATGTTGTTTCGGTGGTGATATGTTCAATCTCTACCTGGACGTTTAAATTCGGGTGAATTGCAACGTGGACCAGGCTAATCATTCTATAGTTGTTTATTGCAGATGAAAAGTCTTCTGTTGCTTTTCATTTTTCTGCTTGAAAGCACATTATAATTTTTATTTCATGCATGGAAAACACGGATTTTCATGAATTTAAATGGTTCTCGTTCCAAACCACGTCTCATGGAATAAAAAAAAAAAATTAGTCACTGAAAATAATACCAGAAGAAACCTTTATGTGTCTCAACTAATATTATTCCAATAAAATATTAGAAGAAAAAAGAAGAGTCGTTAACATGATTCCCACACCAGAATGTTGTTGACATCCAAAATGCCCCAAAACACAATAGAGAGAGAGAGAGAGAAGACAAAAAACTTTAGAGAGAGAGAGAGAGAGAAGAAAAGAAACTTTCTGGCCATACCTCTGTCGAGTAGCAATGCTAGCTATCTAGATAGGTTCTCTAGCTGATAGTTCCTCCTCATTTTTCCAACATTCAATGCTGTCTTGTATAGCAACAGCTTAGGATTCGTCACCGGCGTTTCACTCAATTTCTTCAACACCCTAGGTTTTGTCCCATACAGATACCATAAAGGGAAGTTCTTTCTTTGGAAAACTAATAATTTCCCATAAAAGGCATAAGGTTTCCAAAGCTTGGTAAAGTGTTTATATCTGGGGACATATAGTTTATTGATTCCTTAACACACTGTAGCTTTTCTGCAAGTTTTTAAAACTTGACCTTCCAAATCTTTCAAAACCCAGACATCCAACTGAGTGAAGGAAGTTCTGTTTATAAAGGAAAGTGTTAGGAATTTCATTCCTAGTGCTTTATTGTCGTTTACTTATCAAAAACTCTAGTGAATTTTAAATTATAGTGTGAAAATTTCTCCTCTCTTTTTTTTTTTTTTTTTAGGTAAACACTAGAATTTCGTTCAGAAGTCAAATCGGCTAAAAGAGTACAACTAACAACATGGGGAATATAGTCCACCGCTGGTACATCCAAACCACTCCTAAAAAAAGAATTAGCTAACAAGTGGACAACCATATTAGTACAACGAGAAAATGGTTGTAAGACATACCACCAAAAACGAGCAACATTAGCCGTTTAATGTCAGAAATAACACGTCCAACAACGTCAAAAGACAAAAGGAGAATTTACCGCAACAACAAGATCAATTGTATCAGTTTCCACCTCAAAACCAAACTGCTTAGCAAATTCGAGGCCTTCTCTAACTGCCATACTCTCAGCTAAATGTGGGCTGAAGAAGCCTTCCAATCTCTTTGCGAGGCAGGCCAAAATTCCAAATAAATGGAGCACTATGCCAGACGGAGGCGTCCACATAAATCTTGAGACAACCTTCCGACGGTGGGTGCCATGTAGCACCTATTTGAGGACCCCATCACAGATGTAGCTAACTTGGCTTTTTGACGTAAGTGAAAATCCCCAAGAACTCTCCCGGCCACCTCAAGAACATCATCACCATTTTTCCACTTATTCTCAAACACTGCAAGAGTCCGGGACCACCAAGTGCTCCAAGCCACCGTTATAAAGACCTCTAAATCCTCCTCATCCAGATATTGACTGGCAAACACACACACACCATCAAAAGAGGAGACCTTATAGTCTTTTATTTTGTGCCAGATAGACGAGTCTCACCATAGCAGTTCCACAGTGCATGCCAAAGCGACTCAGCCTCTTCATCACATTGATGACAAATAGGAGAGCAGTTTACAAGCTAATTCAGATTAATGGAGCATGGTAAGATGGCTTGGAACGCTCACCAAGCAAATATTTTAGTCTTGCTTGGGATATTAAGCTTCCACATCCGAGACCACCATTGCTGATCTCCACCAACCCCGGACGAACTTTGCTAAACTCTCAACTCTACCTCCAATCAATACCCCAACTTTACCTATTAAAGTCCCTTTTCATCAAACTGCCAAACCACACGATCATCCACATCACCACGCCTAATCGGAACGGAGAGAACATGCTTAACATAAATCGGGAGGAGGGCCTGTTGTAGCCTAACACAATCCACCTTCCATTACACAACAAATACGACACTTTGCAAGTCCGAACTCCCTCTGATGGAGCAATAATGGGTTTAAAGGACCCCGGGCAAGGAAGCCAAGGATTACGGAAAGCAAAAACTTGCCTACCATCTCCAACCTGCCACCTAATTTCCTTTCGCAATAGCTCTCATCCCCAAACAACACTACGCCAGGTATAGGACGGATTATGGCCAAGTCTAGCTCCAAGAAAAGTGGTAAAAGGAAAACATCTTGCCTTTAGAACCTTGGCAACCAAGGAGTCGGGACACTGAATGAGATGCCACCCCCACTTAGCCGACAAAGCTTGGTTGAACAAGTTAATATCCCAGAAAGCTAACCCCCTGGCCTTTTTCGGTTTGTACATCTTCTTCGACCGTATTTAACGAATCTTTCTATTATTTTCCGAACCACCCCACTAAAACCGCACAAAAAGAGTTTGGAGATCATAGCAAAGAATAGTTGGGAGCTTAAAAGCACTCATAGTGTAAGTAGCTGTAGCCTAAGCCATTGCTTTTATAAGAATTTCTCTACCTCTTGCCAAGAACATACTCCGAGGCCACCTTTGCAACTTCTTCAAAATCCTCTCCTTAATCCCATTGAAGGTGGATCGCTCATTCCTGCCAATAAAAGAAGGGCCGAGGTGCCTATCATGGCAAATAGACTTGTCAACATGCCCCAACATCCTTTGTATCTCTCCTCTCCTCTCGTTATCAACATTTGGTCTAAAATGATAAGAGATTTGGAAAAATTAACAACCTGACCAGAAGCCTTCTCATACCAGTCCAACAACCGTCTAATGACTGCGCAATCCTATGAAGAGGCCAGGCCAAAGACAATGGAGTCATCCACAAACAGAAGATGACATACCCTAGGAGTCTATTAGGCAAAACTGATACGTTTAAGCGCTCCTTCACCCTCTGCACTTCGAAGGAAAGTCCAAAGGCATTCCACGTAGAGCAAGAATAGGTAAGACAAGACGGGACAGCCTTGCTGCAAACCCCTCGAAGGCACAACCTCTCCTACTACCCCTCCATTAATAATGAAGGAAAAACGGGCCGTCATCATGCATTCCGTCACATTTCGAACATATCAGCAACCAAAACTCAGTTGTCACATTATAGCCTCCAAGAACACCTACTCCACTCAGTCGTAGGGTTTGCTCATACCTAAGTTTTAATCCCATGAGCGACCTTTACCTCTTGACTTCCGGCGAATGATATGCAGGACTTCAAATGCCACTAGAACATCATTTGTAATTGGACGACCCGAGACAAAAGCACTTTGTTCATTCAAAATAATGCTAGATAAAACACTCTTGAGGCGATTAGCAGGACAAGCTTGTAGGAAACATTGCATTAGATAATCGGCCTGTAATCCATAATCTTCTACGGATCGTTAACCTTCGGAATAATAACAATATGTGCTTTACTGAGGTTTTGCACTGACAGAGAACCATTCATAATGCGAAGGACTGCCCTGAATAGACCCACCACAGCATATCCCAGTTCTTTTGAAAAAAAAAAAAGCCACCTGGAAACCGCCGGGCCCCATGGCCTTTTTTGTGATTACTAAATTGGTAATTCATGATTTGCTAATTTTGGTAGTCAGATATAATTATGGTCATTTTGTCTTAAATCCAAATTTGTTTAAGGAGTTGATTTGATTGGATTATTTTTTTAAAGATTATTTTTTGGCTTTTGCAGAATTCTATTCGGATTTGAAGTTGAATTGACTGATTATGCTAAAAATTCAAATCACAATTGGAGCTATTTAAAAAAAAAAATTCCTCATTTAATTCATTTATTAGGATTTGACTCTCTTTCTTTCTTGTTGATAAATTAGGATTTCATTCTTGTTTTTGTTTCTTTTGATACTTACTTTATAAGTTAAATCTGAATTTAAGAAAATTACTTTTGGAGATAATTTTGTTGCATATCCGCTCTTGATGAACACTAATTTGATTCAATAAAAGAAATCTAAATGTTCATTGTTGATTGTAAATTTTGTGCTTCAGTACCAAGATTTGAGGGGCTCAAAAACACAAAACTTTTCCTTCCCTTCCTCCACTAGGGTTATTTCTTTCTTTCTCTCCACTTTTGTGCACCGCCTTTGAAGAAGCCTTAAAGGGCAGGAGTCTGGTGCCAGCTTGGAGCTAGCTTTTGTACTCTTGGCCCATGGGAGGGTCTTTGGCAGTGATTTTGCAAACAGGGTAGGGGAGGGAGATTAGCTTCGACACTTTGATGGTTGTTGATTTTGGCCTCGTGCATGTGCCAATGACTCTGAGTCTAGTGTGGCTAGGTGGTGTGATGGTTAGAGTTAGTTGAAAGGGCAGAAAAAAGGGCATTCCTTTCGCAGGCTGGAGATGGGGTGGGACTCGAAGGCCGCTTTCTCCTGGAGATTTCGGTCTCTGATGGGAGGTGGGTCCTTGGGGTGGCGTCTTCTCTAGATGGCGAAGGTGGGTGGCGGCAGATGGCCTTCATGTGTTGGTGGCCTGGCTTTTCTCCAGTCTCTCAACGGATCACAGGCATTGTCGTGGTTTCCTTCCTTAGCTGTAAGCGTGGATGTATCGTCATCAGAAATTGGGTTGCAACCTTTTGTTTTAGTTTTTATGCTTGTCAAAAGAAAGAGTTGATGTTTTCATCGTGTATATTTTTGATGTTTCATTTTTTTGTCTTTTTGTAACAACGAAGTAATTTCTCTACCTTGCATTATAGTCTTTGTGTCCTAGTCTGTAAGTTCTAGTGCTTTGTGGTGTGGTGTTAGGACATGGTAGTTTTAAACTCTCAATCTTGATCGATTGGAGGTATCTACCTCTTATAGTTATGTGTTTGAAAGAGCCTTTGGTGTGCTTGAATAGTTATGTACCTCTATAGATTCTTTGTATTAGAACTTGATGCACGTTTTACCTCCTTAAGTGTTTCAATCAAATCTGTTGGTAGTTCCAATATATAGTTTGGGTTTAGTTGCTAAATACATTGCTGTCTTTCTCGTCTAAATGAGTGATTGTATTTTTCTAGTTCAGAATGCAATTACCATGTTCAAAAAAAAAAAAAAAAGTATCAAGATTTGATGTGATTGTCTACTTAAGTAGCATTGAGAATTTAAGATTCAAGGTGACAGACATTAATTTCTACAACACATCAGACCATATTTAAAGTATTCTAGAGGAAGAGTATTTTGGAGTCAATGCATCAAATTATGACATCACACGAGCATCAATCATTAGAAATTTATTATTTAGGAGACAAAAGGACTGTTTGGTATTCAAATTGAAACTTTAGCGGCAAAATTTGCATTATTTAGAGTGTCAGGGGATAGCCCTAATTCTTCAAGATCAAAAATGAAAATAACCATTTTCTTGCTTAGAGAATTGTGTGTTTTTTGTATCTAATAGTAAATATTTACGCCTTAGATAAAAGGCCTTCATAATTAGAAAAAACTTTGATTTGCAGGAACTTGAATTAGGCTACTTTTCCTTACCGTATATATCAGGCTAAAGTAGTACTATCTATGAATGAGAGTTCTCCAATTGTTTACATTATATGTGAGCGTGGGCCTCTATTCTTGGATTCTTTTTTCTTAGCTTTCATTCCATAAACTCAAACTAAAGCTTTATGGTCATTATTGTCCTTGGCAACCTTGATTTTTCTATTACATCGAAGAGTTTGTGAATATCTATTTCTTTTTTAGCCAAATAGAGTTGTCAAATTTTCCTTTAGCTAAATAAGGAGTGTGTTCATGGTTGTTTTAACTATTTGTTAGCAATCTTTACTCATCTTTTTCTTCTCGATGTCTGAAATCTGTTTGGGTCTTCTCCTCGATGTTCTTTTCCAATTTCTATTTCTTTCAGTTCCTTTGGTCCTTGAGATTTCTTGGTTTTTTAAACTCTTTTCATCAAAAGTCATGTCAGAGATTACAAAAGTTGCCTCAAAGATGCAAGCGACGGATAATATAGCCGCTTCATTCATAGAAGAGTTGTATAACCATAAGGCGGTGTATAAATTGAAAGGCAAGAATTATTTCAAATGGTCCTATGTTGTCAGGAGAATTTTGAAGGGAAACAGAAAGTTAAGTCATATTAGACCTATACTAGGAGATCCCAAATTTGAGGCCTAGAAAGAAGACATCATGGTTAGGTTCTGACTATACAACTCAATACTATCATAAATTAGTAATACATGTGTGTTTCTCACTACAACCAAGGAAATTTGGGAGGCTGTGTGTTGTATTACCTAAAATGTTTTTTTTAAACAAAGACGTTTGTAATATGGAAAGGTTGTTGTATCCGCAGGGAGGTGGGTTTTTGAAAGATTGAAAATTTAAAAGAAAAAAATATTTTTGACAATTTTAAAAGATTTTAAAACATAGAATTAAAACAGTAAGCCTAAATCAAAATCTCCTCAGAGTGATGTGACGCCTCTTGGAGGGATATGACATGTGTCCCAACAGATGCAACTGTTTGGCTACCCGAGAAGTCTGAATGTTAGATGAAATTATGACTCTAGTCAAAAGCTTCTTCAGCAAGTTATCTTAAGGGACACGTCCCTAATTCCTAAGCAACTAGAGACTTGCTAGATCCTCGACTGTCAATCTACAAAAGGTGGAGGGCAAGTCACTCCACACTTGGGGGGCAATTGTTGTAAGAGATCTCAACAGCCCAAGGCCCAAGGGCAAGATCAATAAAAATCCCATCAATCTCAAACAGGATGGAAGTCAAGAAGACCGATCGATCTCGTGGCTCCAATATGAGGTCGAGATTAAATGAGCTTCGTATCTGTAACGTCCCGAAATTTATTTAACATTAATATAATGTAAATGATGAATTAGTGTGCCATAATTAAAGTTTTAACTTTAATTAGATTATTTGGTTGGATTTTTAGTTTTTGGTTGTTTTGTTAAATTAATGTGTTCAAAAGATTTCTTATTGATTTAAAATGATGTTTTGAGTTTTAAAACACAACAATTTGTAAAATGTTAAAAATACTCTGTTTTACAAAACCGTGGGCGGCACATGGTTTTCGCACAGTAAAACCGCCCACCGACTTTCTCTATTTATTTCTCTTTCTTCCCTCTCTCTCCTCACTTCCACGCCAATCTCTCTCTCTTCCTCTTGATATCTCTCGGCAGCCCCTCTCTCTCAATCTCTCTCTAAAAATTTTTGATTTCCATTCGAATCCAAGCTTCGGAATAGCAAGGAGGAAGCTCGGGGACGTGATTCGGCAACCGAGAACGCGGATTGAAGCTTCGATTCGAGGTTAGATTCGAAATTTCTAAACTTTTTCAAAATTTTCGAATTTGTGTGTTTTTGAAATCTAAGTTTGTTTAAGCTTAGAAAACCGTGGATTTGTGTTAAATGAGCTTAGAACAACTAGAATCTAAACCTAGATTGAAGAAAAACGGATTGGATTCAAGATTTTCATTTTTCTCCTCTTTTTCTCATTTTCGGATTTTTGAAGATTTTGAGTTCAAATATTGTTTAAAGGATTCCAAACATGTTTTAGAATGTTTTTCTATCAACTATAGTTGTTTTTCATGCCTGGGAATTGAGAAAAACAGGTTGGAATTCAGATTTGGATTTTGGGGATCGAGAAACCCGTGGCTGGGATTTCTGAATTTTCCTAGTTCGGCAGGCCGAAGTTCATGTTCGGCAGGCCGGAGTGATGATCGGCAGGCCGGTGTTCTTCCGACCGGCAGGCCGAATCTGGGGAAATGTTCGGCAGGCCGAACCTCGTTTCCGGCAGGCCGAACTGTACAGTTCGGCAGGCCGAAGCAGGGCGTCCGGCAGGCCGACCGAGGCATGGAAAATTTTGTGATTTTTACCCGATTTCATTGTTTTGAACCCTGATTTAAATCCCAACCTTATAGGATGATTTTAATGATACCAATGGCACACTAGGACATCATGAAATGATTTAGTAATTTAGAATGTCTCGAACTAGATATTAATTGATTTAGTTGGTGTCTAGGATTGTTCGTGGTTCCGTGGAGCTAACGTATAGCGGACCGGGATTACGGTGTGGGGTACCGGCACGAGTACTGAGGTAGGACTTCTATCCTATTTCTTTGGTAGCCTGGTTTTGAAATGATTTGGCTTTGAAAATGATTTCTATCAAAATGTTTTCAACGGTTGCTTGAAAATGATTTTATCGGTTATATTTTTATATACCGTGACATGAAATGAATTTCATAATGAATGTAATTGACAATACTCGGTAATTGGGTTTTGAATGATAATGATAATAAACACATGGGCATGATGCCATATCAGAGATCGGGTCGTGATCGACCTTAGGGGCAGGTCCCGAAACCCAGCTGGGCCACTACGGTGGTGATATCATGGTTTGCCTAGGTAAAAGTAAACTGGTGTTTTGATTTGACGAGTAGACTGTTCTGTGTCAGAACGGTTCTACTCAATTTATTTATTTATTTATTCAAGTTCCCTTTCTGTATAACTCATGATAATGTTATGTTTCTTTGCATTAAATTATTTTATAAAACTTAGTCCTACTGAGCCTTTCGCTCACGTTTTATCTGTTTTAAATTCCCCCCCTTCTAGGTGGTTTCCCATTTAGGTTTGGAGAAGATTCTTCGGACCGAACTCAGGAGCAATAGGAGAATTTGTTTACATTCTGTATTTATTGATCAAGGCATGTAAGATTTAACTTTATTTGTACTTGGACTGTAATTGTATTTGTGATATTGTCAGATCCATGTGTGTGCACAAGTTGTGGGTTGTGGAACCCATATTCGCGGTTTTTATTCAATTATTGTTATTTGTTTAATGATTTTAAATTCTTTATCAAATGTGGTGGAAAAAATCTCTTTATTTCTTGCTTAATTGGATTTTTAAACCCTTAATTTCAATTAAATTCTCTTTTAATTAATCTAAATATTCCGCCACGTCACCTCCCGTACTCCGGGGCGTGACAGAATGGTATCAGAGCTCAAGGTTATGAACCTTGGGAATTGTGCACACATAGGTTTGACAATGAAATACCTCTGACAGTCCAAATTTTGTTTTCAGAAGTGAGAGAATGGCACCTAGACGTCGTTCGACAGCTGACGCCGAGTTCGGAAATGATGAGGGCCTGATGAGGTCTATGATTGCGGCTTTCCGGCAGATGGCAGCCAGGACTAGACCGGAAGACTCCAGTGTTGGTAGTCGGCATGCCTTCTTTAAGGAATTTCGGCGGGCGTCTATTCCGACTTTTGATGGCAATGGGGATCCGCAGTTAGCAGAGTATTGGTTGGATTCGATCTTGAAGCATCTTGATACCCTTGGTGTGCCTGAGGAGTATCGTGTGGAGTTTGCGGCATATAAGCTCGAGGGTGGCGCTAACACCTGGTGGAAACAAACTAAGCGTCTGGAGCGCGGTGGCGATATCGGTTGGGACAAGTTCGAGGATCTGTTCTATGATCGGTATTTTCCGCAGGGATATAGAGACCAGAAGGCAGCTGAGTTTTATAGATTGCAGCAGGGTGATCTTTCAGTTCGGGAGTACGAGGCAAAGTTTAGCGAGTTGGCTAGGTTTGCTCCATCAGCTGTGGCATCGGAGCGCGAGAAATGCATCAAGTTTCAGGAAGGACTCAAGGCTCCTATTCGACGGCAGTTGGTTGCTCTACGGCTTAGGGGTTTCGGAGAGCTTGTGTCGTCGGCGATCTCCGTGGAGAATGATTACGTGCAGTATTGTGAGGACCGAGCCAAGGCTTCAGGAGGACCGCAGAGGAGTGGCAGGAAGAGCACCAGTAGTCGTCCAGCTCCGGGGAAAGGCAAGCAAGGCGGTGCGACCAGTGGCAGCAGCAGTTCGTCTGGCAGCGGGCGCAGCAACCCCTACAGCTTTCATTGTCATTTCTGTCAGCAGCCCAGACACATCAAGAGGAATTGCCCGATCAGGAGTGCTCGTCTTGGATCGTAGACCGGGGAGGATGCCAGTCGTTCATCTCAGCCTCAGCCTCAGACCCTACCTCCGCCTCCGCAGTACCCGCAGTTGCAGTATCCGCAGTTTTCTCCTCAGCAATTCTCATATCCGGCACGGGGACAGCAGTCGCAGTATTTTCAGCGCAGTGTTCCTCAATATAGAGCTTCGAGTACAGGTAGTGTGCAGTCGTCTCCATCTCAGCAGCATCGGCCGAGTAATCCAGGACCCAGCAATGTCGGTAGAGGAAAAGGGAAAGCGCCAGTGCAGGTGCATGCAATGGCATCTGGAGGGTCAGATTCTCAGACTGGTAACGCGGTTGTCGATGGTATGGTTTTGGTTTCTAGATCTCTAGCTCGCGTTTTATTTGATACCGGTGCCTCTCATTCTCTCATTTCGAGTTCTTTTGTACATGCCTTGGGATTAGAAGTAGAAGAGTTTAAGGAACCCCTAGTTATAACTTCTCCCTTGGGGCGGGTGTGTGTAAATTGTGTGTGTAAATCTTGTAAAATAAAGATTGGGGATGAGATTTTGAAAAGTGATTTGATTATACTCCCCATGAGTTCCTATGATGTGATTTTAGGGATGGACTGGTTGTCCAGGTATAGTGCAGTTGTGGACTGCCAACTTAGAAAGGTGACCCTAGTGTCTGATAGGGGGACGGTAATCACTTACCAGGGTGGTGGTGATTGGCTAATGAGTGAGCGTCTCATGAAGTCATGTCTAGGAGGGCGAAGGAATCTAGATTGTTTTGCTTTTCTTGCCAATCTAGATTGCGAGCCCTATGTTTCGAGTAGTAGTGTAGCGATTCCGGTGGTTGATGAGTTCGAGGATGTCTTCCCCGACGAGTTATCAGGATTACCACCGCATCGGGAGATTGAGTTTGGTATCGAGTTGTTTCCAGGGACATCACCGATTTCTATGGCACCTTATCGGATGGCGCCGGCAGAAATGAAGGAATTGAGGAAGCAACTTCAGGAGCTTGCTGATAAAGGATATATTCGAAATA
This sequence comes from Artocarpus heterophyllus, assembly GCA_025403435.1. Taxonomy (NCBI): domain Eukaryota; kingdom Viridiplantae; phylum Streptophyta; class Magnoliopsida; order Rosales; family Moraceae; genus Artocarpus; species Artocarpus heterophyllus. Next base: position 17,689,204 of record CM046344.1, on the reverse strand, counting down.
GCACATCTCCGTGGGGAGCACCAGTTTTGTTCGCTAAGAAGCACGATGGGACTCTCAGGTTATGTGTGGATTATCGGCAGCTGAATCGTGTTACGGTGAAGAACAAGTATCCTTTGCCTAGGATTGATGAGCTATTTGATCAGTTGGGAGGTTCGCGATACTTCTCGAAGATTGATTTGCGGTCAGGTTATCATCAGCTCAGAATCAAGGAAGAGGATATTCCCAAGACAGCTTTTAGGACTCGGTATGGGCACTTCGAGTTTCTGGTTATGTCTTTTGGGTTGACGAATGCTCCAGCAGCTTTTATGGATTTGATGAACAGGATATTTAGGCCGTATCTGGATCAGTTCGTGATCGTGTTCATCGATGACATTCTTGTGTATTCTAAGACATGGGAGGAGCATGAGCAGCATCTTCGGATCGTGCTTCAGATTCTGCGGGAGCACCAGTTGTATGCTAAGAGGGAAAAATGTGAGTTCTGGTTGACTGAGGTCAAATTTTTGGGTCATGTCATTTCGGAACATGGTATTTCAGTGGATCCATCCAAGATTGAAGCTATATTGGAGTGGGAACGACCAAGGAATGTAGCGGAGATTCGCAGCTTCTTAGGTCTTGCTGGATATTACAGGAAATTTGTAAAGGACTTTTCGAAGATTGCAGCTCCGTTGACGAGATTGATCAGGAAAAACGTCAGGTTTGAGTGGGATGAAGACTGTGAGTCTGCTTTTCAGGAATTGAAGAACCGGTTGACTTCAGCTCCAGTGTTGATTATTCCTAGCAGTAACGAGCCGTATGAAGTTTATGCGGATGCTTCAGGGCGCGGACTTGGATGCGTGTTGATGCAGCATGGACGTGTGGTTGCGTACGGATCGAGACAGCTACGACCTCACGAGCGGAATTATCCTACTCACGATTTAGAGCTTGCAGCGGTGATCTACGCGCTGAAGATTTGGAGATGTTACTTGTATGGGGCATCATTTCAGGTCTTCTCCGATCATAAGAGTTTGAGGCATTTGTTCACTCAGAGGGATCTCAACTTGAGGCAGCGCAGATGGGTGGAGTACATGGAGGATTATGATTTCGCGTTGCAGTATCATCCCAGAAAAGCTAATGTGGTCGCGGACGCGCTTAGCAGGAGGTCTTCAGGGATTCTCGCTTGTTTGATTTTTGAGGACTGGAGCAGGGATACGACAGTGAGTGAGTATCGGCTACAGTATCATGACGACGGTGATCGAGTTTTGTTGTATCATGTGGAAGCGACTCCAGCTCTTGTTCGGATGGTGAAGCAAGGTCAGTGGCAGGATCGACATTTGCAGGGGATTTGGTCGCGGATTCAGAACGGGGAGCAGTTTGAAGAATGGAGCGTGCATGCAGATGGATCGTTGTACTTCCGGGAGCGTCTTGCAGTTCCAGTTATCGCCGAGGTGACGAAAGCCATTCTAGATGAAGCTCATAGGTCTCAGTTTGCTATTCATCCGGGGAGCGCCAAGATGTATCGTGATTTGAAGAGGCACTATTGGTGGAGAGGCATGAAGAAAGATGTTCGCGAGTACGTGGCCAAGTGTTCGACGTGTCTTCAGGTGAAAGCCGAGCATCAGAAGCCTGCAGGTCAGCTTCAGCCGCTTCCTATTCCAGGGTGGAAATGGGAGCATGTGACGATGGATTTCCTCACAGGTTTGCCGAGGACGGGGCAGCGGCATGATGCAGTTTGGGTTGTGGTCGACAGGTTGACGAAATCGACGCATTTCATTCCGTTTAGGTCGACGTGTTCTAGGAAGATTCTCGGGGAGTTGTATATGCAGAACATTGTGAGGTTGCATGGAGTTCCTTTGTCCATCACCTCTGATCGAGATACCAGGTTTAATGCTAAGTACTGGAGGAGTTTTCAGGAGGCTTTGGGTACGGATTTGAACTTCAGTACGGCGTTTCATCCTCAGACTGATGGACAGTCTGAGCGGGTTATTCAGGTTCTCGAGGATATGTTGCGTGCTTGTGCGTTGGACTTCGGCGGGAATTGGAAGCAATATTTGCATTTGGCGGAGTTCGCGTACAACAACAGTTATCAGGCGAGTATCGGTATGGCACCATTTGAGGCGTTGTATGGGCGACCGTGTCGGTCACCTGTGTGTTGGGCCGAGCCAGAAGATAGAGTTATTCTTGGGCCGGATGAGATTCGTGACAGCAACGAGAAAGTCGTGGTGATTCGGGATCGGTTGAGAGCAGCTCAGAGTCGGCAGAAGAGCTACGCGGATAGGAGACGTAGACCTTTGGAGTTCGCGGTTGGAGATTTTGTTCTCTTGAGGGTGTCACCTCGTAAGGGAACTATGCGGTTCGGGGTGAGTGGGAAACTCGCGCCGAGGTATATTGGGCCGTTCGAGATCACTCAGCGTGTTGGTGTGGTCGCTTATCGGCTTGATCTTCCGCCCGAACTTTCTCATGTGCACGATGTGTTTCATGTGTCTATGCTTAGGAAGTGTCCACCTGAGCAGGGTAAGATAGTATCGTTTCGCGATGTGCAGGTTCAGGAGGATACGACGTACGAAGAAGTGCCGATTCAGATCATCGACCGGAAAGTGATTAGCTTGCGTCGTCGTGAGATACCGTTGGTAAAGGTCGTGTGGCAGCATCACGGTGTTGATGAAGCCACTTGGGAATTAGAGTCGAGTATGCGGGAATTGTATCCGCATTTGTTTTGTTTTTGAGATGAGTTGTAAATTTCGAGGACGAAATTTCTTTTAGGAGTGGAGAGCTGTAACGTCCCGAAATTTATTTAACATTAATATAATGTAAATGATGAATTAGTGTGCCATAATTAAAGTTTTAACTTTAATTAGATTATTTGGTTGGATTTTTAGTTTTTGGTTGTTTTGTTAAATTGATGTGTTCAAAAGATTTCTTATTGATTTAAAATGATGTTTTGAGTTTTAAAACACAACAATTTGTAAAATGTTAAAAATACTCTGTTTTACAAAACCGTGGGCGGCACATGGTTTTCGCACAGTAAAACCGCCCACCGATTTTCTCTATTTATTTCTCTTTCTTCCCTCTCTCTCCTCACTTCCACGCCAATCTCTCTCTCTTCCTCTTGATATCTCTCGGCAGCCCCTCTCTCTCTCAATCTCTCTCTAAAAATTTTTGATTTCCATTCGAATCCAAGCTTCGGAACAGCAAGGAGGAAGCTCGGGGACGTGATTCGGCAACCGAGAACGCGGATTGAAGCTTCGATTCGAGGTTAGATTCGAAATTTCTAAACTTTTTACAAAATTTTCGATTTTGTGTGTTTTTGAAATCTAAGTTTGTTTAAGCTTAGAAAACCGTGGATTTGTGTTAAATGAGCTTAGAACAACTAGAATCTAAACCTAGATTGAAGAAAAACGGATTGGATTCAAGATTTTCATTTTTCTCCTCTTTTTCTCATTTTCGGATTTTTGAAGATTTTGAGTTCAAATGTTGTTTAAAGGATTCCAAACATGTTTTAGAATGTTTTTCTATCAACTATAGTTATTTTTCATGCCTGGGAATTGAGAAAAACAGGTTGGAATTCAGATTTGGATTTTGGGGATCGAGAAACCCGTGGCTGGGATTTCTGAATTTTCCTAGTTCGGCAGGCCGAAGTTCATGTTCGGCAGGCCGGAGTGATGATCGGCAGGCCGGTGTTCTTCCGACCGGCAGGCCGAATCTGGGGAAATGTTCGGCAGGCCGAACCTTGTTTCCGGCAGGCCGAACTGTACAGTTCGGTAGGCCGAAGCAGGGCGTCCGGCAGGCCGACCGAGGCATGGAAAATTTTGTGATTTTTACCCGATTTCATTGTTTTGAACCCTGATTTAAATCCCAACCTTATAGGATGATTTTAATGATACAAATGGCACACTAGGACATCATGAAATGATTTAGTAATTTAGAATGTCTCGAACTAGATATTAATTGATTTAGTTGGTGTCTAGGATTGTTCGTGGTTCCGTGGAGCTAACGTATAGCGGATCGGGATTACGGTGTGGGGTACCGGCACGAGTACTGAGGTAGGACTTCTATCCTATTTCTTTGGTAGCCTGGTTTTGAAATGATTTAGCTTTGAAAAGGATTTCTATCAAAATGTTTTCAACGGTTGTTTGAAAATGATTTTATCGGTTATATTTTTATATACCGTGACATGAAATGAATTTCATAATGAATGTAATTGACAATACTCGGTAATTGGGTTTTGAATGATAATGATAATAAACACATGGGCATGATGCCATATCAGAGATCGGGTCGTGATCGACCTTGGGGGCAGGTCCCGAAACCCAGCTGGGCCACTACGGTGGTGATATCATGGTTTGCCTAGGTAAAAGTAAACTGGTGTTTTGATTTGACGAGTAGACTGTTCTGTGTCAGAACGGTTCTACTCAATTTATTTATTTATTTATTCAAGTTCCCTTTCTGTATAACTCCTGATAATGTTATGTTTCTTTGCATTAAATTATTTTATAAAACTTAGTCCTACTGAGCCTTTCGCTCACGTTTTATCTGTTTTAAATTCCCCCCCTTCTAGGTGGTTTCCCATTTAGGTTTGGAGAAGATTCTTCGGACCGAACTCAGGAGCAATAGGAGAATTTGTTTACATTCTGTATTTATTGATCAAGGCATGTAAGATTTAACTTTATTTGTACTTGGACTGTAATTGTATTTGTGATATTGTCAGATCCATGTGTGTGCACAAGTTGTGGGTTGTGGAACCCATATTCGCGGTTTTTATTCAATTATTGTTATTTGTTTAATGATTTTAAATTCTTTATCAAATGTGGTGGAAAAAATCTCTTTATTTCTTGCTTAATTGGATTTTTAAACCCTTAATTTCAATTAAATTCTCCTTTAATTAATCTAAATATTCCGCCACGTCACCTCCCGTACTCCAGGGCGTGACAGTATCCTCTGATCATTATTGCACCCATCATTCCAAGAAGAACATACAAAATGGGCAGGGCTAGCAATCAAGATAGTACACCTAAATTAAGTCCATTAGCATGGGACTTGATGCATTCTTTACACGTGCACAGACATTTGCACAAAGGCTGGCACGAAACATGGAGATTCATGTCCCATTTGCACAGACATTTGCGCATCCCAACAGTCGAGATAGTGCACCTGAAATCAAGACCACTAGCATGGGACTTGATGCACTCTTTGCACGTGCATAGACATTCGCACAAAGGCTGGTACAAAACACGGAGATTCCTAACGCATTAACATTATTTTAATCATTTTAATAATAATGTTGCATCTTATAAAAGGGAGAGACAAAGAAGAGGAAGGGGTAGCGAAAGAAAAAAGTGTGAAAAACAAAAGAGAGAATAAAAGAGAAGAAGAACTCTTCTCTCTTTGAATTAAAAAACACTCTCCATTCTTTCATTTCTAAAATTCTGAGTGTATTGTATACAACCTCGATAATAAAAAAAACAGTGGATATAGCTCATTTAAGAGTAAACCACTATAAATCCGTATGTGTGCTTCTTATTTTCATAATTTTTTTATCTTTTTTGCCATAATTAGTGGGAACCATGAGTGATTTGTGAGAATTATTAAGCTGATCATTTTCCACCAGCAAAAGGTTTGGTTTAGGTTAGGTAAAAATAAGGAAGAAATAACCAAAACATGACACGTGATATGAATTATCACCCTTGCCATACATGCATGTGGTAAGGGGTGCATACTTACATATATCTATGTGTGTAATTGGCCGATTCGACCCCTTCCATTTCTAGACCAGTTCACATGTTCCACTCGGTCTGCACAGGCTAGGTTGAGCTAAGCTGGGTGGCTGTTTTGTTAGGCTTATTAATAGGTATAGTACACCACATAATTTTTCTACACAACGAGAGTCCTACAATAAAATATGCAAAAACCAACGCAGAAAGAGGACAATATGTTAATAGCCATGTCTTGTGTTGACATATGTAAGGCAGATTGACCGACTCAGATGACATTGATCCTCAACAAAAAATACTATCACTTTCTTTCTTTCTTTCTTTCTTTCTTTCTTTCTCCTTCTCTCTCTCTTTGACACACGCATGCACGCGCGCACACACATACATGCACACTTTTCCTCTCTCTTTCTCTCTCTAATATCGAATTTTCAACTCTTATTTGAGGAGCGAAGCGCACAACATTATAGAAGTGTGTTGTTGTCGAGCCAGTGCTATGGCTTTATCTAATGCGCATAGTGGCGCTAGTTCCTGGGCCACTCAGAGCCAAAGCACTTAGCATTGGGTTCTATGACCTATCAGTGTTTTGTGCACTATTCTAGCGTCACAACCTCAATTTCTAGCACTGCAGTGTTACACGTTGATTCTAAAAACACCAAAAAAATATCTGTTTTCATATTTACTTGTGTGATTTTTGACCTCAAACATGTGAGAGACGTTACAATCTCTCTTATAAAGTAAACATTTTCCATACACGTGTATACGTATGAAACGCACATTGGTTTTAATTATGTTATTTACTACTTTTAATCAACATCTTGTCTAAGTTTTCACTACGTCTTTATATAAGAATATCACATATAAAATCACATTGAGCTTAAGCTTGTGGAAAAGAGATTCCTTTGCAACGGAGAACATCGAAGCAAGGCGGATTGCTCTTTCTCGACCTGCAATGATGAGGCTAGACCAATGTCGATAAAGGATGGAAAACGATTGAGGAAAATTTGGGTGGCCTGCTGACAACCAGAGGGTTACAACTTGTTTCATATTGCAGGTGTTGATGCAATAATTGGTTTTCCACCGTGAATGAAGTGTTGGTCGAACCTTCGCTCCACATGGATCTACATCACAAAAAGAGAGGGGGTAACTCCCAGAGAGGTCTCCAATGCTTAAGTTAGACATGAATCCCAGTGAAAAGTGAGCTAGGGGTGTTAGTTGGTTCATAACTGGCGGTTTTTTATAGGTCAAAACAACTGAACGCTATCGGTTTTAGAAAATGCAAATCAAAGCTGACCATTGATAGGGGATTTTATGGTGGTCAGTTTTGGCTCATTCTAGAAAGCAGTATCTAGACCTAACAGTAATTGGGCCCGCACCCTTTATATATACAAATATAATTTATTAGAGATAAGTCCAAATACTTAAAAACAATAATGTATTAGATAAGCAATAAAAATCGAATAAATTAGTAAGAAAATTTATAAGCTAACAATAAAGTTTAAGGTTTTAAAGTTTAAGTATGAGATAGAGTTTAATATATGATATTTTTAAACAAAAATTAGTCCGTAGGTTGTGTTTCTGACAAACAAAGAAAACCTCTTCTTGTCAATAACCAATCCGCTCACTTTGTAGGTAGTTAGTTTGCAATTAAAACCTTTTTTTTTTTTTTTTGGTTTTTCCAATCGAGATCTGTTATTGGGTTTTTTGAACAGCTCTGTGATCATAACTCGGTGTTAATGATATAGAGCATCAATAGAGATGCATCAATGCTTGTTCTAGACATTCTTTTCTGGTTTGCAATAAAGTACATTCCTTTTGTAGC